>WWET01001602.1:75758-96003 GCA_011038615.1 Limnodynastes dumerilii
TTCCCCCCCACACCCATTGAGCAAATCATAGGTAGTCCAAGCTGCTTTTTTTTTTTTTTTTTTTTTAAATGATCCATTACGTGTGTAGAAATGTGTTCATAAACACAGGTCACTACTTGATGATTACATATAGAGAATGGCATGTATTTCCTTTCAGGCCATACTTCCTGTACCGTCTGATGATGGACCAACCACATTGCCCACCTACATCTGCCCTTTTTAAACAAGAAACATAATAAACAGGTATATAGGTACAAAACAGGACCTGATTCACAGTTAAGAAGGGAGATAAGAACAAATGTGTTCGCAATTTTATGCATGACAAGCCCCTTGACACACCCTTGTTTTTGTTGTTCTTAACTAACTTAAGAATGCCAAAGGCAGCCTTATCTTCCCGTGCCTATGTATCTTCTTAAGTTGCTAGAGAACAAACGTACATAGAAAACCCCAACCTGTCTGAACAATTTAAATGCCTCCCCACATCCATTTTTCCTATCTTCCTTCCTAACTTGGCCTGACACACCTCTACTTACTTATCTCATTACAAATGGCTTTGTCAATCGCTCTTAAGGGATCACTGTGCTTAAACCCTACGTAGATTGTATAAATAAAGGTACTATTCATGCAGTTTAACCGTTCCTAAAATATGCACAGAAATAACAGCAGCTTCTTAACTGTGAATTAGGTCCAGTATGCAAATGAAATACACAGAACTAGAAAAAACTGCAAATTACATAGCAAAGTACTGGAATTTAAGATTAGGCCTGAATATCCTTCCAAACCTTGTAAATGTAGAAAGGTGGTAGTTGTGTGTCCTGTGAAGAAGAAAACGTACTATTAGGCAAAGACATAGGACTGTTCTGCATTGCAAGAAATGCTTCTTTAGATGATCCATTATTGACATGATGGATTGACATGATGGAGGTGTCCTGACATCCTCAAGGAGGTACCCGGTCTGTTGCACTCATACAAGGCACCCACAGATTACACCTGTACACCTGTTGTGCCTGTTAGCCAATCCTTGCGCAGTCCCAACCATAATCTGGACTTCTCTATGGCACTCAGTACATTGGTTACAGTAGTTTGTGTGAGGTGAGTTCTTGGCCTTAGTGGTAAGAATAACAGTGCGGTTGCATCTGGACTATCACTCTGGCATTTGTCTAACAGGCGCTTTGCAGAATGTAATGCCCTAAATTCAGACTATTAGTGACATGTTTAATTTCCCATTCTTTTATGAAGGTCTAGAAGTTACTGCACATGAATTGCATGGCATCATCTGTGAGCGGCTTGTGCGGTATACCATAAGTAGAAAAGTGTAATTTCATTTTGTAAATGACTGTGGCACTTGTCAGTGTGGAAAGTTTGTCAGTCTCGAACCAACCTGAATAGGAGCACACTAACACAAGGTGCTGTTTCCCTTTCCACAAAAAATATCTGCAGCCACAAAAGACTAAGGGAGATCAGGAGATCATAAAGTTTACATGGTTCCTTAGTATGGCGGTTCCATATAGCATTGCAGGAGGCTCAAGCAGAGACTACCCGCTCAATGTCAGCAGTCATTAAGGGCCAATACAAAGCATCCTTAGCTCTTCGCAGAGTAGCCCATGCCTAGGGTGCCCCTGGTGGGCCTGCTGGTCATAAAAATCACTGAGAGCATATGAGATCACAAACCGCTGACCACGCAGAAGAATTCTGTCTGAGAGGGTTAATTTGTTCTAAAAAGCAAAAAAAGACCTAAGGTCACGAGGAAACTCCCTGGAGGAGGGCCAACTATACAAAACCTCACAAGACAGACGTTGCCAAAGGTCATCCCTGAGTGTAACGACCCAAAGCTCCTCCATGCATCTGGGGGAGAGGACATCAAACTCTATGACATCCATGTCATCATCACAATCAGGGACACCTGTCTCTGGGAGATGAGCATCAGCTACAGGGATGTCCTTTCCACGCTTGTACACCACATCAAGATTGTACTTTAGGAGCCTGAGCATGAACTGTTGTATATGTGCTAAGACATAATAGACAGTGGATGGTGATCTGTTTCAACTAGTGCTTGAAGTGGGCTGGTATACGGTGGTATGGCATACTGCCACTTCTGTGAGCCGGCTCTGAGTAAGAATACAGCTGCTCAGAGAATTTTAAGATTCTATGAGCGGCTGTATTTTTACTACAGAAGTGATACTGCTGTATGGCATACCTACTCACTTTTCACTGCCGCTGGGAGCTTTGATTTTAACAGAGCTGGCTGTGCTATTCACACGTTACCTAAGGTCACGTGAGTGTCATTAGACTGTAGAGCGCGCGCCGCGGAGGAGAGAGTCGGAAGACATAGGAAAGGTAAATTTATTACACAGTTCTTTTAGTAGATGGGGAATGGGGGAGTGGGAAGCTGAACATGAAAGGGGCAATAATTCTGTCTGGAGACAGAAGGAGGGGGCAATAAGGCTGGGTGGACACAAATAAAGTGGGGGGTAATAAATCAGACTGGACACAGGAGGGGCAATAAGGCTGGGGAAATGGAAGGAGAGGACAATAAGGCTGGCTGCACACAAAGTTGGGCAATAAGGATGGTTGGACACAAGAGGAGCAATAATGCTTATTGGACACTTATAAAGAAGAGGCTATAAGACTGGCTGGCCACAAAGGTGGCAAGACTGGGTAAACTGGAGGAGGGGGCAATAAGGCTGACTGCACACAAATAAAAAGTGGTGGGTAATAAGGCTGTCTGGACACAGGAGGGGCAATAAGGCTGGGCAAACTGAGGAAGTGGACAATAAGGCTGGCTGCACACAAAGTTGGGGCAATAAGGCTGGCTGGACACGCATAAAGAGGAGGGCTATAAGACTTACTGGGCACAAAGAGGTGGCAAAAAGACTGGGTAATAAGGGGGCAATAAGGCTGGTTGGACACACAAAAAGAGGGGCAATAAGGTTAGTTGAACTTAGTTAGTTGTCTGCCCCTAGAAACAGCCCTACGGTGAGCTATCATAGTTTTTCCCTGGCAGTAACCAGATCATTTAATTAAACATGACCCACATGATATATACACAATGGGCCTGATCCAGAGGTACGCGATCTGCGCATGCGCCAGGATCGGGCGTCCGTAGCAGCGCCGTAGGGACGCTGGAGGGGATGTCCCCCAGCGTCCCTACGATATGGTATTTAATGCTTAGGGTGGTTGTGTAATTTGATAAGCTTGTCTGAAGAGATGAGTTTTAAGGGAACGCTTGAAAGATTGTAGAGTAGTGGATAGTCTTAATGAGCGAGGAAGGCTATTCCAGAGAGTGGGTGCTGCCCGGGGGAAGTCTTGCAACCTTAAATCTGAGCATTTATGAGGTACAGAGGTGAGTTGTAGATCTTGTGATGATCTGAGAGAACGTGCTGGGATATATCTTGAGACAAGTGAGGAAATGTATGCAGGTGCAGTGTTGCTTATGGCTTTATAGGTTAGCAAGAGGATTTTGTATTTGATTCTGTATTTTACAGGCAGCCAATGTAGAGACTGACAGAGTGGAGTAGCTGTAGTTGAGCGTTTTGCAAGGAAGATCAGTCTCGCTGCTGCATGCAATATAGACTGTAGAGGGGCAATTTTATTTTGTGGGAGACCAATAAGAAGGGCATTGCAGTAATCAATGCGGGATATAATTAGGGCATGAATGAGCGTTTTAGCTGTTTCTTGTGAGAGATATTTTCGAATTTTGGAAATGTTTTTTAAATGTATATAACAAGATTTCGAAAAAAGATTGAATATGGGGCATAAAGGACAGTTCAGAATCAAGTGTAACACCTAGGCAGAGAGCTTGGCGCGTAGGGAATATTTCAGTGTTGTCGACAGCAATAGAGAGACCAGGTGGGTAGGTCTTGTTAGCTGGTGGAAATATTAATAACTCTGTTTTTGAAAGATTAAGTTTAAGTTGACGAGAGGACATCCAGGATGAGATGGCAGAAAGACATTCAGTGACCCGAGTCAGCACGGTTGGGGATAGTTCAGGGGTGGATAGATAGATTTGTGTATCATCTGCATAGAGATGATATTGGAAACCGAATGACTTTATTAGCTGTCCAAGGGAAGAGGTGTAGATAGAGAAGAGCAAGGGACCCAGGACTGAGCCTTGAGGTACCCCCACAGAAAGTGGAAGGGCAGAAGATGTGGACCCAGAAAAGCAGACACTAAAAGAGCGATTGGAGAGGTAGGATGTGAACCAGGAAAGAGCTATGTCCTGAATACCTATTGATTGTAACATTTGTAAGAGAAGAGAGTGGTCAACAGTGTCAAAAGCAGCAGAAAGATCAAGGAGAATTAGGAGAGAGTAGTGGCCTTTGGATTTAGCAGTAGCCAAATCATTGAGGACTTTGGTCAGTGCAGTTTCAGTGGAGTGTTGAGAGCGAAATCCTGACTGATGAGGATCTAGAAGATTGTGTAAGGAGAGGAAGTTAGTGAGGCGAGTATAGACCAGTCTTTTAAGCAGCTTTGAGGGGCATGGGAGCTGGGAAATGGGTCGATAATTTGAGGGAGAATTTGGGAAATAGGATCTAGCTCTGTATTGATAAGGCTCCACATTAAGGGGTAGGGTTCCCCGTAGCAAAAGGCCCTATTTTAATAGGGCGTTGGCTCCCAGCCAGTTCCAAACTGGCTGGGATATCGATTGCTTATGCCCTGATGAGGCATAGCAATCGATCCCTGGAGCACCGAACGTGGTGCTCCAAATGTTAAGCAACCCCCCATAGCCTAACTCAGTCCCCCCTGCCGCCTAACCCTAAGTCCCCCCCTTGCAGCAGGTCCCCGGAGAGGGTTACTCACCTCTCCTGTGGCAGCTTTTTCAAAAATGAATGGGTGAGTATACGAACTGCATACTCATAAAAAAAAAAAACACAGCAATACTCCACATTCGAAATAAGAACAGCCGAAAAGCAACTTTCGTCTGTCCCTACTTCGCAATGTGAGGTATCATTGCGGGGACTCAGAACACATTAAGAAGGCTCTAATTGTATAGTAATCATATAGGGCTATATAGTAGCACATTTCTGTTCTTCATTATTTTTTTTATCCATAGCGTGAAGTCTTTAGATTTTTATGCCAGAAATGGGATAAAAGCTGACATTTACATTATTTGCCATGTTTGGCATTTGCGAAATAATAATATATAAAATACAACAAATCAAATGAACTGTGAAAATGAGTTCCTCACCACACCTTTATTTCCATTACACCATTCCCAAAAGAAACTGACTATGTGCCAGTACCTTAGAAGTGTCTGTTTCTTGTCTGGTCTATGATCTCTCTTCATGGATTATGGATTCTACATATGTTCACAGATGTGCTAACAGAAGACTATTTTAGTCAGTGGGGAGCATAAACTCTAATTAATTCCCAACCTTGACTTGACACACAATAATGTAGAGAGAGCATTGTGTCAAAACAAGTAGTGGAAACATGCTGCTGTCACACTCAATAATGTAAATAACTTACTGCACTTTAAATACCATAAACCATTTTAGTTAGTCTTTTCATTACAATTGCTATGTTCAAATTAAGACCACTGAAGCATTGTAAAACAGTACATAAAAAACAAAAACATTACTCATAAAAAGTAAAATATAATTATGATAAAATATGAGAAAATAGCTTTATTCTTACGGAGGATATCCGAGATGTAGTTGAAATTTCCACCTTTTGAGAAACTCCGGACAGCTTTCTTGTGAGTGCCTGGGTAGTTTGGCACAGCACTTACTGATTTCTTTCAATCTTTTTTTCAGAGATTGTATTAAAATAATATTTCTGAATCAATCATTACTGCCAATTATTAGATGATTAAATCTACATCTATTTTGCATAGTTGTCAGCTGTGAATTAGTTTTACATTTCAGAAATGTGGCCATAACTTAACTAGCTTATAATTGGAAAACCCAGCGGTGCCTGCACCCATGTTGGTCCCAAGGTGTCATACAAGTTTATGACTAACACACATTTGCCTTTAATTGATTTCTTAGTATGCATAGAGCAAAATATCCCAAAATACATAATTACAACAAGCATTTCTTATCTTTGAATCAACTGCATAGTATGAGTAGTGGAATGCATTGGCGTGTGTTTACTATGTGAACATATGTGAGAAAGGCAGCGCCGGAGGAGGATGCTGTCGCTGCGCCGGGTG
The DNA here is from genome assembly GCA_011038615.1 of Limnodynastes dumerilii. Classification (NCBI taxonomy): domain Eukaryota; kingdom Metazoa; phylum Chordata; class Amphibia; order Anura; family Limnodynastidae; genus Limnodynastes; species Limnodynastes dumerilii. The sequence goes on from WWET01001602.1 coordinate 81,913, forward strand.
CTGAGGTAAGGGGTAGGCCAGTCAGCTGTGAATCAGCTCTAAATCATTGCTGGCCAGCCACATGGCGCAGCCGCGAGCCAATCAGGGCTTGCAGTGGCTATTTTGGATTTGCAAACTGTGGTGAGCCAATAAGAGCTCACTGCAGCGCTCAGGGTGTATTGCGGTGCCGTGGCAAGCCAATCAGGGCTCGTCACATCACCCCTCCCATCCATCCCTGCGGCTGGGTATAAAAACCACCGCATGAGTTGAGAGGAGGCAGGTGTGGCAGGAAGAGGATGAAAAAAAAAAGTCCAGGCATGGACAGAGTTCCCCTCCCCCTTGGACCACCAGGGATCTGGCCCTAGGGCCGTAGGGGGTGAGTCCCCCGTCAGAGGGCATTAGACCCTTTAATGTCATAGGGCACTAGTCCCTATTAGTTAGAGGAGCACTAGGCCCCTGTAGAACAGGGCATTAGGCCCTATAGATAGTTGTATGTTTACAGGGTACTAGACCCCGGGTTGGTTAGATGGCACTAGGCTCTGTTAGTTGCAGGCATTAGACATATTTTGGTTAGTATTGGGCGCTAGGCGCATGTTAGGTCCTGTATAGGCCGCAGGGAGCGCTAAGCTCCAGACAGTGGTCAGAGGGCGCCAGGCCCTGGCTAGGGCAGTGTTAGGTGATCACGAGGCTGGAGACGGGGAGCAGTACTTTGGAGGTAAGAGTTCTCTTGCAGTTAAGCAGGTGGATTCATCTGGCAAGGTGACAGGAGCAAGTATCTCTCCCTGTGTTTGGCATGGTGTTTCCCCCTCGTTCCACGGGTGCAGAGACACCTTCTGGTTCCGTCTCCGCACCTGTCTTCAAGGGTGTGGAGACTAAACCAGAAGGCGTGGAAAAGGTTCCGTTCTGCTCGCTAGGTATTGGCGAAAAGAGGTGTCTGAGGCCTTGGTCAGTGATGATGAATACCTTGCCCGTGGCATAACTTTCCCCATTGTCTCCTGCAGGTATCCCTGGGTATTGATTCATTTACAAATTGTTGTATTTCCTTTGCAGCATTAGAGAACATCATGCCTAGGACTGGGAGAGGAACAGCGCATCTCCTTCGGCGGTACATCAGGATCTGGTAGGAACCTTTGGGGTGGGGGTGGACCTGAGTCTGATCTTATTCTAGGTAGCTGAGATACGACCTGTTACATTTTGGTTTAGCAGGCAGGATCCTTAAGAACGCGATGGAGAGCACGGTGAGGGACGGAGACGTCATCGTCTCCCAGGAGGAGTTCATGGTAGCCTTCCAGAAAGTGCTGGAGCAACAGGGACAACATAGGAAGACAAAGGCGGAGCGTCGGATGGAAGCTGAGAAGTTCCAGTGTTGGAGCTGCCAACAATGTGGACATGCGGCCTGGGACTGTCCAGTTTTGGTATCAGCATGCCCACTGGATGAAGAGTCACCAGAGGTGAGCTCGCCAGAGGAAGATGCTCGGCAGCTGAAGGCAGATTGCCCGCCAAGAGTAACGACGGATTGTGAAGACCCAGGCATTTGGGCTGCACAGAAGAGGAGGACAAGGGTTGGGATTGCGACTGGGAGGCAATGCCACAACCCTGGAGTATTTTGTGGGGACCACAAAGGAACAAATTGGGGAAAATGTGAGGAAGCCAGCTATGGAGTGCCCGGTGCGGGACATGGAAGAGGATCCCGGCGCCATGTCGGATGCTGAGGTAAGGGAGAGGCCGATCAGCTGTGAATCAGCTCTGATTCATTGCTGCCAACCACATAGTGCGGCCTGGGTCTAATCTTATTCTAGGTCACCGAGATAACACCCATTACACATACACACTGTAAATCTGTTAGGGTCAGTCGTTATCATGCTCCCTCCGCCCACCTTCAGCTCATGCCTGTCAGATTCCTCTCCTCGGTCCCCGTCCCTACTCACCTTCAGGAACCTTTTTACACTTCTCCTTAAGTGTCCCTGCTGCCCGCTGCCGACATCGTACTCTCTGTACCTCCGATCCTCTCTGCTCCTGCTCTCACGCACGCTGCACTTCCTCTCCCGGCCGACGGCTCCCCTAGCAACGGCATCATAGTTACCAGCCACGTGGGAGCCATGTCTTTCTCTGGCGCATGTGCTAAGCTCTCTGCTGATCAGGAGGCATTCCTAGTCCTTTTGGGAAACACCTCCTCATTCAGGGGGATTACTGTTTGCACCAATAACATTCTGGCTTCTTCTTTTTAAATTCCACCTTGTCACTTCCTTTCTGCCGGTTATAGACTCTGCCTGTCAGAACTGTGACCTGCTATCCTTGTGTGCCTAGTGTCTTGCTTTTGCTTGCCTAGTGAATTGTCTGTTGCCTGACCTCCTGCCCTGCCTATTTTCCAGCCCGCCTGTTACCTAGTGTTTCTTCTCCTTATTTCTCCCACCATCATTTGTACTTACCTTCCCTGCTCCCCTGGTCTCACCTGTTTGCATGTGTTTGTATCTCTCTGAGACTCTTGAGTGCCTGTGTGTGGTAGCCCCAGTCAGTCTGTTTTGTATCGTGATCCGCTTCTTGTCCTCAGTGCCTTGTTTATTGTTCTTTGTTTGTTTGTCTCCGGTTGTCCCTTACCTACCGGTTCTGCTCCCTCTTATTCGTTATTCTAGTCCTCTTTGGTTCACTGTGGGGTGTTCATTTATTCCTTTTTGCCGAGTCACAGTTCAACGGGGTACGAGCATGCCTTCAGGGGCCGCTCCAGTCTATCCCCACCATTAGGGGCTCTGGTGAAAACCACCTGAAAGGTAAGAATCCAGACCCTGGAAGCTTGCTCGCTCATTTCTGTGGGTTCTTTCAAGGATCACTCCGGTACTTCACGTGTAAAACCGGTGTATCCACCCTTTCCCTCCTGGACCACTCCGGAACTTTACAGGTAATTCTGGAGTGTCCTAACAAAATCATGCAAGATATTATTATTGGCAGATGTCCAACTTTGCAACATCTTCAGTATATATCAGTTTTAAAGTACATTGGCTGGGAACTGCAAAAATGCTCTTCTGACCACCAGTGATTTCAACATTACACCATTTTCTTACTTCCACTTCCACTCTTTTTGTGGACAGTGTGACTTTAGAAATCACAATACATTAGGACAGAGACAGGCTCAGCAACAAAAATCTTGGGGCCCAGTATACTTATGCTTTTGGGGGCCCCCATCTCTCCTTAATAGTGTCTACAGCAGCGGACTGCAGGGGGTCCCTCTCAACCTCAAGGCCCGTCATAGCTGTCCCCCTTGACCCCCCTTCCCCCGTCACCGGGCCTGGACAGAGATATACAGTAGCAAGAAGGGACTTGCTGGGTAACTTTAAAAATCATTAAGGTGTCAGCATGCCCCTCCCCATCCTTAATCGGGTACTGATCTTGAGGGAGATTCCATGGTGTCTGGGTTTTTAGAGAAGAACAGGTCAACAAAGAAATCCAAAAAGTTTAGTATTTAAAGCTAGAATGTGCTTGACTGGCACAGGCTAATCATTAGCATGGTACTCAAGGGAGGAATTCTAATAAAATCAGAACAACCAATCAGTGATATTAGCATAATTTATCCTAAATCAGAAAAGAGTTTAAACAAACAACAAAGACGTATCAAAGCAAGGGGAAACCAAAGCACAATTTTACTAGTATTGTAAGTTCATGCCCCTCGCCTGGTGGATAAAAACAAATTAGATGTATTCTCTTTCATTGAAAGAGCTCCAATTAATACAATATAATATTACACAAATGCTTTGGCAGAATATTAAATATGCAATGGTAACCCCTCCCCCTCCTTCAGCACATATACAGAATGCCTCCTGTGAATATGCAGGATAGCTATGCATTGTTTTCCAAAAGTGACTTGTATCTAACTGGCCATAGTTTTCCAAGCATACCACCAAAACTAAATCACTACCCTGCAGCTAATAATCATACCATCTTTTATTTATCTTCTTTCTGTACTCACACGTCTTCTCTCATATGCAGAGCTGGTACATGTAACATATGAATGAACAGGTCAATGCCAGGCCATACAGCTATATAATAGCTTCAGTTCACATATATTCACCTGAATCAGAGAGGAAAACTGTAAAGATAAATTTGCTGTATAAGAAACAAAGGTAATTAAATATAACATTCCATTTATATGAAAGAAGCTGAGAATTCTAATGCTGATCTAGCTGCTTACAGCCAGTCACTGGTCAAACTGCTTCCTGGAAACATTGTGACATATTAAATATGATTATTACTGGAAACACTGCTATGATACATATAGGTAACTAATAATATTAATTCTTTCAGTATAAACCAGCTTCAAAGTAAATTTTTTCCCTCTGCATATTGGAAGTAATTCTTACTATATTATTATTCATATACTACTTCAGCTCTACTCCCTAAAATAGAAGCCATGATTCAGACTTCAGAAGGAGCTTGAAATTAAGAGAGGACAGTTACTCCTGGGCTAATCCATGTTGCTTTCAGGGGAAGTCCAGTTAATTGTATACTTTGCATGCAGGGATATATCTCTGAATTGTTTATTGCACACAGATACTGACCAGTGTTACTAATTACACTGTTATTTAGACTTGGGATAGGAAACATCACCTCTCAACTCTAATACTGTTTGCAACAGATGAAATATGACTCCCCTGCAATCAAGCCCAAGAGTAACTTTTCCCCTCTTAATTTCAAGTCTGAATCAGGCCCAGAGTCTCTCTTTCCCCTGGCTTTGTATATTTAAGATGGTCCTCGACACTCAGATAAAGGTTCACCTGGCCACCTACAGTTCCCGCTGATTACTCATTAAGAATATTAAAGAGAGAACCTACAATTGTCAATGTTTCACACAATTTTTTATTCATCATCAATAGTTTTTATTTAAAAAAAAATTCAATAAGGAAAGGGGTACAGATAACAAGAAGAGGAATCGGGGAGGGGGACACAGTAAATGGACAAAACACATGGTGAAGGGATATACATAAGCACTGTAACAAATCTAATACCCAATGAAAGCACTAATACAGAAGTTTGTAAAACAATACCATGTATGTTTGTATTGACACTTCAATATGCATTTCCTCTAGGGTTGATACACTGAGGCTAAAGCGTAGAAGATTCAAAGCATAAGAAATTGAGATCAACATTGCCCCCTCACCATCCATCACAAACTCATGCCATGTAAACCACTGAATGGTTGGGGAGGATGCAGAGGTTGAATATAGGACACTTGGAGCTTCCATAAGGAAGTTACATTGAATTTTAGATATAATTTAATCCAGCAAAGATACAAAGCTAATACATTAGAGACTGTGCAAGAAGAGCAACTAAATTGGTCCATGGTATGTGTCACAAAACATAACAAAAGAAAGTCTAGAGGAACTAAACATGTATAGCTTGGAGCAGAGAGGGGGGATATGATAACAGCTTCCAAATATATCAAGGGTTGTGACCAGCTAGAGGAAGGTGGCCTTTTTCAAAGAAAGAGGTGTAATAGAACACGAGGGCATGAATATAAACTGGAGGGTGGTAGATTCAGAGGAATGTGTGGAAAAATTACTTCAGTGAAAGGGTGATAGATAAGTGGAATAGCCTCCCATCTGAGGTGGTTGAGGCTAATACAGTAGAACAGTTTAAACATGCTTGGGATAAATATAAGGATATCTTAAATCTCAAACTAAGTTGAAGGTAAATAGGGTCTAGGGTCAGTATAGTTTTAAAACAACAACTGGGCAGACTAGCAGCAGCATTTCATAACCAAGCTGATCTGACACGTAAATCCTTAAGAACACAGAGACATGAACTTATTAATTGATATTTAATATAATAAGAGTCACAATGCTTAGTTACAAAAGAATAATAAAATTGACATACAACATGCAAAACAGTTTCTTATAAAATGAAATAAAGCTGAAAATACAGAAAGCTCTTACACAAAGAACCTTCCAGGATGGAACAGACCAGAATTAAGGGACACCTCTTTCGGTTGACAGTCCCATAACATGTACCAAGTTATGTATCTGTACTACACTTTTTAATGGCTGAACTGCTCCACTTCACCAGCCACCACCTTTGTAAAAAGTGACAGGCCAACATCCCCCCATTCTGATCCATTTAGGACAGGAGCCATAGCCCTTTCTGCCCAACTAACTTCAAGGTAGTGCAATAAAACATAACAGATCCTGGCCAAATGAAGGTCAGTTCATATTTAGATATTCATTTATGCACAAGATATTTTACTATATCCTGACACCAAGTAATTAGAGCACCCATCATTTTATAGCCAAGATGACTCACGCAAATCATAGGGACATACACTTAAGTAGAAGTCTATGGGCTGGATTTATTAAGTTGCAGGTTTGCAACCAATCATATTCTAGCTCTCACTTTCCTAGAGAATGTCAGCTAGAATCTGATTAGTTGGTATTGGCAACACCTCCACTTTTCTAAACCTGCAGCTTAGTAAATCTGTCCCTAAGAGTTAAAAACAAATGTTTTCCAGAACTACGTAAAATGTAACAAACTGACCACAAATCTGTTGCCTGTTTCTTAAAATGTAGTTCAGTGTTCTTAAATGTGCATAATATTGAAGAAAGATGCCCATTTCAGGGATGTATTATCAAAGGAGATAATAATATAGAGAGCGCTTATTTAGGCTCTGTGGAAAATGATTTAAGGTCTAGCAAGTTCAGTTTTATATTGGTAGTTTTTCAAATACAACATGTTTTTTTAAAATGGCAACACTAAGAAATATTTCTCTTTGAGTGGCATTTACAAATACTATTGTGACAAAAGATTCATTTTAAGTAGTTAATGTTAGATCTTCTGTTACTCTATCTGCCAGAATATTCAGAACAACATTAAATGTATTGTTTAACATTTGACACAATAAATACTAATGGAAAGTATCAAGCTTCAACTTATTTTCCTGTCACTTTTAATGCTACTTACATCACATTACACCCACAGCAGTGAAGAGCAGCAGACAATAATATTAAAACTTGGGATGACGTTAACTGTATTACAAAAGGAAGCCAATGCACATTGCAAGGCATTCAGCGTGTTTCCCTGCTTACCTACGATATAGTCAATCTGCGATGTAACTGTCAGTAACGCATTCTTATCTTAACCTTAGTCTCAAGTGTTTTGCTTATTTTCAGTTTCAGTTGAAAAATATTAGGTGGTAGGGACACCATGTGGATAGCTATATGACGGCATGGTACTCCTTCATAACAGAAATATACAAGAAAAAGAATAGCAGAGAGTTAATAAAATTTATCTGAAAGCAGATTAAACTCCCTGGGCCTGATCCAGACTAACGCCCGCCGCCGTTTGATTGGCATATTTGCTGATATGCGCCTACGCCGGACAGATGTTGTCTGGCGTAGTTAGGGAAACCAGTTTCCATCTCCCTCGATCCCAGATCTAGTGCTATCCTCTATCAGGGTGGTGCCAAAGATGTGAGAGGCATGCTGTGGTCTAATGTGCTCAAAAGTTTTGCTCGTGACAGGCTCAGGGAGCGACATCCAGACGTGGTAGTGTTACACGTTGGGAGTAACGATATTGGCCGCATGGCCTCAGTGGAATTGACTTGGGCAATTATAGAAGACCTGAAGTTGGTTTTTAGTTGGAGGCCCAATATTATTTGGTTTTGATCTGACATAGTACCTCGGCGCACTTGGAGATATTCCCAGGAAGGGAATGGTGTGAGGAAGAAGTGTGAGGAAGATGGATGGTGTGAGGAAGAAGCTCAATAGATCAATAAAAGTTTGTATTCTGGGGCTCAGAGGTAGATTGATTCCTCACACGGTGTTTAGGCATGATAAAGTTAATTTGTATAACCCAGATGGGGGCATTCATCTGATGAAGGTAAGCTGTACTTTTTGGAGGACCTTTTTTCAAGTCAAAGGTTGGTTTAGAGTGGAGTTGATGGTGGCGGTGGCTGGTCAGAGGGCCCAGTACGTTAATAATAAAATTTTATAGTTCCCAAAGTTATGGTCTCTGTGTTTATTTCAATAGTTAAGTTGGGTTAAGAGGTGAGTTCCATCAGGTACCACACACATCACACATGGGAAGTTAAATAAAAATAAATTGCTTACCTTGTCCCTACTCCCCATTGCTCTCCTCTGTCTGCTCCTTCAGTCTCTCCACTGCCACTTTCTGTCTTCCTCTCTCCTGTCCTGACCTTCCATTTTCCATTGGTCCTTTCTGTCCTGTCCACTCTGTGTTCTTTTCTTCTCTGCTGTCCTGTCTTTCTGTCCAGTTTTCTTATCTACTTTTCCATTCTACCTTCCCCTACTCTGTCCTATCTGCTTACCGCTCTGCCTTCTTCTCTTGCCGCTCAAGCTGTCTGAGGCCTGCTCACCACTGCTGGAGGTGCATCATTCTGGTAAGTTATTAAAGTTGGAGTTAAGGTTGGTATTAGGGTTAGGGTTGGTTTAGGATTTTAGGTTAGAATAAGGATAAGCCATAGGGTTATTTTGATACTGAACACAGTAAGTGTGGCATTGCAATATTCTATGAGACAAGTGTCGACTTAACAACCCTGTCGGATAAACCTGTCAGCCATTTAGTCCCTGCAGGTTAAATGTTAAGTGTATTAAAAACACAGTACTAACTATGATCACATATGAATTAATAATGCAGATGGGAATCAGCAATCCCAAGAAAGTGCCTATTATGTGTTTGTAGTTATTCTGTTCTATTACAAGGATTTTAAATAAAAATCAATTAACTTTTTCCTTGATTCTCTTTATAAAGAAACCACACTTATACTGTAAATTTACTTACAGGAAGTGAGACAGCATCTTTAGATTCTTCAGAACATGAACTCGAGTAAACAAAAGATTTAAAAATCATAATTTCTCTGCAGTTTCTTCTTATCCTTTATAGATATACAGTATGCAGTTTCCTTTTTTTTTTCATAAACAAAACTGACATACTTGGAGGTACATATTAAAGAGTGCAAAGTAAAAATCCCATCTAATAGTCTAGAAAATCTTGAAAGTTTAATGCAAGTACCCTCAAATTCAACATCTAGGTCCTTATTCAGGGGTTTGAAACTGTTTGATGTAAGAAGCATTACATTTCAGAATGTTGTGGGAAAATAGTAACTTAAACTGCCATCAAAATAGAAGTGGGGAATTTAGCATCTGACAATAGGCATGTGCCTACCCCACTCATATATATTATCTAGCTTAGGCTGTGATGACTAACATTCAACCACTTGGAAGATACCAGTGTACAAGTAGTCACCCACCTACATGAATCTACATCAGACACCTCTATAGGTATGGTACACCATTATTATAAAGATGACAGAAAGGTAAAAAAAAATCTGTCTCTGCGTTCTTGCAATCCAAATATACTTACAGAAAAAACACAGTCCTCAACATCCACCACATTACAATTACATCACAAATACTTAAAAAAGATTAGATCCAAAAAGAACCCCCAGCATTCGTTCCTTCTTGAAAAATCTTTTTTAAAAGTTCTATTGGATAGCAATATACCATCCAGGTAAAATCGTTGTTCATCATCAAGTCTAGAGAAACACAACCTGAATGAATGGCATCAGTGTTCTCCCCAGAAAATATTGCCAGCCGGGTGGTATTAAATAGCAGCTGGGTGGGAGCAGTGTAATACTATGCAATAATAATACTTGATGGGATCCAGACATACGTTCCTTCTGCGAAACGCCTCGCTGGTGCTGCACTACTGGGAACTAAGCTTTTAAGGCATTAGAATATGCCTGTCTTCATTGGCGTATCTATAATGGGTGCAGGGTGTGCAGTGCACACGGGCCCCTCAGAACAGGGGGCCCTGTGGCATGCATCCTGCACCCTGGGTTGGCAGGAGAAGGGGGCCATTCATCATCATCATCTATTTCTTCATAATATCTTCTGGAGGGAAGAAATAGATGCCAAATTAGTCCCCCTTCCCCTGAGGTGGAACTGTCCCGATTTGCGGGTTGAAAAGGGGGCGGGCCATTAAGCCCTGCCCCCTTTTCAGCCCGCGAATCTGGACAGTCCTGTCTCAGGTAAGGGAAGGGGGGCCCATGTGCAAATCCTGCACACGGGCCCCCTCACTTCTTAAAACGCCCCTGCCTGTCTTGTAACTATATTGTTCTGTTAGTTGTGATCTACTGGTGGAGGCAACGAGAGAGGGCTGTCATGTGTCTCCAGCCATCCAATTTTTTCCCCCTTACTTCTCTGTGTGCAAATGATGCTGGCGTGACCTTAGATCATGTCAGCACCACGCTGAAGGAAAGGAGGCTGCAGGTTGTCTTCTATACAGAGTTTCTGTTGCTTCTGCTTGACGTGCAGCAGTGTCAGAAAGCCTTTACGGCTTATTGAAGCATAACCATGACTGAAAGCTGGAGATCACAATCAATGTTTTGGTCAGGTCTGGCCGGGTGGTAAGCTAAAATTGCTGGGTGGAGCACCCGGCTAAAATGCCCTGGGGAGAACACTGGGCATGATAATCCTCGGGTTAACACTATAAGCTTTGGTTCCCCTTATAGTTCTCTATTTCCAAAGAAACAAAGAAAAAAAATACTGATGCTAACAAACATAAATCCTGTCCCCAGGAGCAATGCCCCTGCTGTTATTTATGATTCTACTGAAAAATGATTACATTTCCAATGCACTAAGTACATTAAAAGTGTGAATTATAAGTGCAATAGTCATTGTGTCACCAGAGGAAGCTGCAACTACTATTATGTAAGACTGTACAATACAATGTCAAACAATGTTCATAATTCCTGTACACTGAGCATTTTACCAATGTGACATCCAAGGGCAAAATGAATCTATCACCAATGGGCACTGGCATATTCAAACAAAAAGAAAAAAGTTATTTTGTGGCATTTTGTTACTTTAGAGTTTAAAAGGGAAATACTAATTTTCTTGCTTTTTCCAAAGCCTAAGGAAAGATGAAAGGAGTCTGAAGGCATTGGAGTTGTAACCTGTATCCTTCTGACCATGAGAGTCTTAGATTCCTAAGTAGAAAAATAACACAAAGAAGCTGAAAGAATTTAGCATTTGATATTGAAAAGGAAAAATGTTGTTTTCATTTGAATTCAAAATAATAAACGACATTTTTAAGTCATAATAGTGAGCTTGATCCTGACTTGTGTACGACACTCGACTCCTGCAAGCTGCTTGCGGAAGTCTGGTGTTTTTTTGGCACTGCACATGCTCATGCCAGATGTTATGCAATGGATCTCATATCTTAATTCCGTATGCTAGGAGATCTGTCTGATGGGGTGTCACTACAGATCTGCATGCCTAATTCCTGCAAGTTGGGTGGGGATAGACATGCTGATGCAGGGATCTGCGTTCGAATGAATACAGAACTTAAGGCAAGATTCTGGACACGTAAGTGTGTGAGCGGAGTGATACTTCCCTCTCATGTGTGGACTTATAGACCTTCATCTGTAAGAAACACACCCGGAGGTCTAGCTCAAGTCCAAATTATGTTCATAATGTTTTTCTACCACTATTAAAGTTTGCAATGAAACTTTTATGTGTATGTAGCAGGGGAACTTATTTCCAGTTAACATAAGATATTCTTCTTTCTTGCCTCCTTCTTACTAAATTTGCAGTTGTTGCAGTGCTTTAAACCGGCTTTGTATGTATTAAAAAACCACAGCTAACCCAATCAGATAACCTGCACCAAACATATTTTTTGTGCTGACATTTCACACACCAATAGTCAAAGTTAATTTACTGCATCAGCATTTGGTAAGGGGTGTGACGTCAAACTGCGCATCGTCCTTGCTAGATATTTATATGTACAAGTTAGCCATTACATTCTCATGACCTTTTTTATCCTCAGAAGAATAGTGCAACCATTGCTTGCAGTAATTCTAGTCATTACCACGCTTCATATTCTGGGATTTGCAGTTATCATCAGATAAAATTTAAAATTATATTGTATATAAAAAGTTTCCAGCAGACATTATCAATCATCTGAGTGTGCATATAGCTCTTTCAAACATCCATCGAGATTCAGTCTGATAGTCCAGGGGCTAGATTTACTAAATTGCGGAGAGGGAAAAATGGAAGATGTTACCCATAGTAATCAGATTCTAGATTATAGTATGTAATAGAAAAGTGGAAATTGTTTTACTGTCTATCATTTCATTCTGCTGCAAGTTTACTGAAGAAAACAAGCAAAGGAAGGCTCAGATATTACTATTGTGGGCATAGCTACTTAATTTTCTATACTATTAAAGGCTGTCTCCAGCCTTCCAATATTTTTCCTTTCTCTAGCCTTCCAAAATACTCACTTTCTCCAGCTTTCCTATATGCCCCCCTGTCTCTCTATATGCCACCTTTTATCTATCTCTGGCCTTCCAATATGCCCCCTCTTGCCTGTCTCCAATCTTACATATGCCCCCTCTTGTCTATCTTCAGCCTTCCAATATTCTTTCTCTTTCTCCAGCCATCCAATATCCCCCTCTTGTCTGTCTCCTGTTTTCCAATCTGACACCTCTTGTGTCTCCAGCTTTCCAAAATTCCCCCTTCTTCTCCAGCCTTCAAATATTCCATCCTTTCTTCAGCCTTTCAATATGTCCCCGCCTCTTATTTCTCAACATTACAATATGCCCCCTCTAGCCTGTCTCGAGTCTTCCAATATTCACCCTCGTTCTCCAGCTATCCATCATGCTACCTCTTGTCTGTTTTCAGCTTTACAATTTGCTCCCTCTTATCTGTCAACAGCTTTCCCATATGCTTTCTCTTTTCTGTCTATAGCCTCCCAATATGCCCACTCTTGTCTTTCTCCAGATTTCAAATTTCAAGCCTATATCTGTAAAAATCATTACATACCTGAGCTGTCTTCCTTCCCTCTGCTGCTCTCCTCCATGGTTCTCTCTGCTATGAATGATGTTGGTGTGACCTTGAACACAGGCAGTGGTAGTAGTGAGTTGTGTTCCAGACTATCACTCCACACCCCTCTGTTTTGGCCATGTCAAGGCTACTCTATCAGGCACAGTATCTTTTCACTTACATTGTGTTCATTTGTACCTCATTTTATATTGTTTATGTTATGCAACTTTTTTTTTGTACAAACTGTGCCTATAGAATACTTAGGTCCTGATTCAACTGAGCGCAAAGACCTCGTTATTTTGGTTGCAATGCAAATTGCGCATATAACTGTCTATTACCTAAAATACCTAAAATGTATGACTTTTAATACGTATCTCTATGGAGTATGTATAAATATACACAATATTAACTTACAAAATATGCATCACAACCAAAATAATGCAGGCTTTAAATCAGGCCCTTAATGTTTTATTTCCAGAATCTACAGAACAAAGTATAGGTTAGCAAAACATGACTTCAAACTATTTTTAGTTCCATAAACAGATGGTTATGTCATGTTGTAGAAATAGTATATTCTGTATATTTAAATAAGATGTCTCAGCAATTTACACATTCCTAATCTCCTAATAGAATAAATAAAATAAGCCCAATAAGCTCCACCACTCATTTTTTTTTTTGTTCAAGCCTTCGAAACAAGGTCATGTGATACAAGCACATTTCAATACCATAAGCGAGTGTTAATACACCGCAGTTTTCTTTCTGTTGTGTTTCCCTTTTAATCGCTTTAGCAAATTACAGTTCATTTCCAAATGTGGGTATTATGTATACATGTATGGAGGAGAAAGCAAGCTATATCTAAAAGCAATCAGTATACTTAATCAAGCTAAGTACAAATATACAATGATAAATACACAGCTGCTGTTCTGAATACTAGCTTAGTTTAAATAGGTCAGGATTGCTGAATCTTAATTCTTTCTATGCTTTCTGCTAAATATGTCAGTTATGAAACTCAGATTAGTGTTTTCTGATCATGCAATCAAACTTGCCCTTATTATAGCTAATGCATTCATCTTAGTTGACTGTGTATTCTGGATTTCCTTCCCGTAATCCAAATGTATCACATTTTATTACTTTTCCACTCCTTTTTGTCTCAGATAAGGGAAAGCATTTGATTTAACTGGATATAAAAATGTTGTAAACATTTGCTATTTAAGTTCTTTGTACACCTGTGTCTTAATCTGGCATTTGTGCCACTTATTTTAATGTTATAAGGCAGATGGGAGCAGGA
>WWET01001602.1:100203-121952 GCA_011038615.1 Limnodynastes dumerilii
TAAAAACGGTATATTCTCCTCTCTCTATCTCTAACTCTCATTTACGCAGCTAAGCACGCCCATACTGTACACTTTAAATACAAACACCCGCCTACTTAACGTATTTCAGATGTATTTTGGACTCACGTAAAATTAGCACGCCCTCACGTAAGTATTTACGTGACACATAAGTGAACGGCCCATTCGTTCACAATTACGCTACGTTACGGAGGCGATTTTACGTCTCCGCCACGCGTAAATTCGTTGTTCTGGATCTGGCCCAATGTCTTCATACATTTAGCATACCATGAACTACTATCAAATCCAAGAGTAGGAGAACAAGCATATGAGTATTTACAGACACAAGCGTCAAGACTGGTTACCGGCACCCGGGTCAAATGGAACGTCTCACGCCAACATTGTATGATGATTACAAAGGTGGCGTGAGATGTTCCATTTGAGCCTGGTGCAGGTAACTAGTTTATTGCATGGACATACCATGCAATAAACGACACCCATGGTAGAGCAGTTTATGAAACCTTTAACCACATGTTGTTGTTTGAATTTGTCCACAAACGTTTTGGTTGGTTTCATGAATCTACAGAACTTACAGTGACCGCAGGGATATGGGGCCTGATCCAGACCTACGCCCGCCGTCCTAGCAAAAAGCCGATCTGCGCATGCGCCTGGCAACATCTGGATCGGGCGTCTGTAGCAGCGCTGTAGGGACGCTGGAGGCGACGTCCCCCAGCGTCCCTACGTTTAGGTTAGTGTAGGTGGGCGGGGGGAGGTAGTTTAATGAGGGTGGGTTGGCGGGCTAGGGAGCTAGTTTAATGAGGGTGGGAGGGCGGGCTAGGCGGCCATACGCTCCTGTGCGAGCGTATGGCCCCTTCCTTATGCCGGCTGAAGTTAGGGTAGCCTTCAGCCGGTGTAAGGAAGGGACCATATGCCCACACAAGGGGAGTGTCAGGGAAAGTGAACGCTGATACGCTGTGCTTTAGTAAGCACAGCGCATCGGCGTAGGTTTGGATCAGGCCCATGATCCCTGGGTTTGTGAAAGTTTCTTATGGGACTTTGAAAGGGCTATGTACAATTTTATCACAGAGATTGCAAGCTCTCCTCCAGCTTGTCAGGATCCTGTTTTCTGCATAGATATCATTGAGATCTTGATCAGTCTGTAGAACAGGGAGATGTTTGTTAAGTATGTCCTGTATATTATGCCATTGATTACAGAGCCTGCCTACATACCGAATCGCTGTAGCATTGTTCTTACGTGGACTAGGGAGTAGAAGATCAGATCTATTTTGTTGTAAAGCCATATTATATGCACGCTTGATCTGTCTTTTACTCTAGCCACGACATAGTAGTCTCAATTGTAGTTGTTTGGCCTGAAGCTTGTAGTCTTCCAGGGAGGAGCAGTTTCTTCGAATACAAAGAAAATCCCCTTTAGGAATATTGGAGATAGTCAATGGTAAATGAGAACTACTTTGGTGAAGTTTTCCTGTTGGTGGCTGTTGGTTTACGATATGTGTCTGTGGCCAGCGTGCCATCGTCCATACGCTTAATAACAATATCCAAAAAGTTTACATGGTCGTGGTGAAAATCAATGGTAAGTTTAACGTTGACCTCATTGTCGTTTAATACACAGAGGAATGATTTCAACTCTTCCCGAGTGCCATCCCATATCAAAAAAATGTTATCAATATACCTGGCCCAAATGACGACGTGAGTGGAAAATTCTTCCAGATGGTATATGAACTTACGCTCCCACCACCCCAAAAAGAGTTTTGCATATGTGGAAGCACAAGCCATCCCCATCGCTGTCCCCTGGGTCTGAACAAAAGAGCCACCACCAAAAGTAAAGTAATTTCATGACAAATTGAACCTTGAAAGTTCAATAAGAATTCTGTTAAATTCCCATTTGCCTTGTTCATTTAAAAAGTAGGATACTACCTGTAATGTGTGTGTAATGAGTGTCATTCTTAATTTGAAGACTTGCTAATTTTGATAATATGTCGGGAGTGTCCCGAACATATGAAGGCAATTCAACAACAAAATTTCGCAGATGATGATCTAGATACCGACTGGCCGACTCAGTTAGACATCCCATCCCCGAAACAATGGGGCGGCCCGGAGGATTAAGTTCATCCTTATGGACCTTTGGTAGTAAATAAAAGGTTGCCACCAGGGGATGTTCAACCCACAGATATTTTAAGTCAGTTTTGCTGATGGTTCCCTGTTTGAAGGCATTATTAATAAGATTTGTGTACTCTGACCTTATCCTAATCCTTACCCTAACCATCCCATAACATTATTCTAACCCTCCCTTCCTCGCAGCCTATCCTTAATACTCCCTTCTCCATAACCAAACCCTAACACTCCTTTCTCCGCAGCCTAATTATAAGACTTCCCTACCTGCAGACAAACCCTAAGACTCCCCTAACCACAGCCTGACCCTAAAACTCCCCTACCCACAGCCCAACTCTAAGGGCCACATTTACTAATTTGCGAGAGAGGAAAAATGGAGATGTTGTCAATAGCAACCAATCAGATTGTAGCTCTCACTTTCCTATTACATATTAGAAAATGTCAGCTAGAATCTGATTGGTTGCTATGGGCAACATCTCCACTTTTCCATTCCTGCAGCTTAGTAAATCTGGCCGTAAGTGTCATCTCCTAACCCTAAGACTCCCCTCCCCACAGCCTAGCCCTAAGACTCCTCTCTCCTCAGCCTAGCCTTAAGACTCCTCTCCCTTCAGCCTAACCCTAAGACTCCTCTCCCCGCAGCCAAAGTCTAAGACTCCCCAAAGACTACTACTTCCTATAGTCTCCCCTATAATACTCACCTGTCTGGTCCAGTGTGGTAGGTCTGTGGCAGAGCGACTGGTCTAGAATGACTGTTTCCAAATGAATGGGTAACTATGCTGTTCAGAATATATGGTACAGTATTTAATAGCTCAACTATGGCCATATTTTTGAATGTCATCATTCAAACAAACCAATACATAAGGAGAGACTGGCCTACATTTTTAGCTTACTAATTGCCACCCCTGGATATTGCTGTGCATAAAAATGGATGCCTGTCATGTATTAATGTACCTTATATAACATCTTACCAATTTTTCCAAATATGTGTCATGACTGCCTCAGTACTGATCTGTCTTGACCACCAGAGGACATCCAGGTTTTCTATCTGCCTTGTCTGTCTGCAGCTCCAGACTTCTTGATTACTGCACCTGAGCTCCTAAGCTGATTCCAGGCAATTAACTGATACCTGTGGTTTTCCAATATAGACCAGTCCTTCCCTCCAGTCTGGGCTGGTTCATTGATGTCTTCAACCCTGGTTGTCGGTTGTCCTGGTTGCTTTCAGCTCCTGTGTTCTAGCCCCCTGGGCTTTGTGCCTGGTTTGTTTGTGTCTTCATCCTTGTACCTACAGATCTACTATCTTGAGACTCCAGTCTGCCTCCTGTACAGTGTTTGCACTCATATTTGCAACCCGCCATCACTGCAAATGCCAGAAAGCCCTCCAGTCTGTCTCCTGCACAGTGTGTGCACTCCTCTCTGCAACTCATCTTCACTGCTAGCTCTGCTAGCACTCTCCAAGCACTCCAGCAACCCAGAGCTTCCAGCACCTACTGTGGACACCAGTAGCCTTCTTTCCCAGCATTCCAGTATTCTTTGTCACCTCCATTCTCCATGGACTCTGTGCTACTTTCATCCTAGCCATATCTGTGGACTTCAGTTGTCAATACTCCCTTACCATTACTCCAGCCTTACCTGTGTGAACCTTTCATTAATAAATCACTGATTTACATATCTGATTCCTTGTGATTCTGTAATTAAACCTGACAATGTGATACAGAAGCTACTCATAATGGCCCTGATTCTCAAATAGGGTTGGAAGGGGACATTCACAAGTCCCACTGACATATAACATCGGCGCATGCGCACGCCAGATGTTATGTGTTATAAGATCTTCTGTACAGGACTTTGTTCCTTACAGAAGAACTTATGTAGAAGGGGCTGCTCTTCCCATCCGCATGCTGAAACCCAGCCACACAGGTAGGTTTATGCTAATAAAGGGCAGGGATGGGAAGATGCAGTTCTACAAGGATATGTGCAGTAAAGTTAAGGTAGGGTCTAGAACTCTATAAGAAGGATGGGAGTGACAAGGGCGAGCATTCCCCTCCTCTGCGCTTAATTACAGAGCTCTGTGTGTACATACAGTCAGGTGTATAAATATTGGGACATCGACACAATTCTCATATTTTGGGCTCTATACGCCACCACAATGGATTTGAAATGAAACAAATAAGATGTGCTTTAACTGCAGACTTTAAGCTTTAATTTGAGGGTATTTACATCCAAATCAGGTGAACGGTGTAGGAATTACAACGGTTTCTATAAGTGCCTCCCACTTTTTAAGGGACCAAAAGTAATGGGACAATCGACTCAAAAGCTATTTCATGGACAGGTGTGGGCTATTCCCTCGTTATGTCATCATCAATTAAGCAGGTAAAAGGTCTGGAGTTGATTCTAGGTGTGACATTTGCATTTGGAATCTGTTGCTGTCGACTCTCAATATGAGATCCAAAGAGTTGTCACTATCAGTGAAGCAAGCCATCATTGGCTAAAAATTCAAAAGAAACCCATCAGATAGACAGCAAAAACATAAGGTGTGGCCAAATCAACTGTTTGGAACATTCTTAAAAAGAAAGAACGCACCGGAGAGCTCAGCAACACCAAAAGGCCCAGAAGACAACGGAAAACAACCCTGGTGAAGAAAAACTCCTTCACAACAGTTGGCCAAATCAAGAACACTCTCCAGGAGGTAGGTGTATATGTATAAAAGTCAACAATCAAGAGAAAACTTCACAAGAGTGAATATAGAGGGTTCACCACCACAAGATGTAAACCATTGGTGAGCCACAAAAACAAGAAGACCATGGCATCTAAAAAAGTCATTACAGTTCTGGAACAACATCCTATGGACAGATGAGATAAAGATCAACTTGTACCAGAGTGATGGGAAGAGAAGAGTATGAAGAAGGAAAGGAACTGCTCATGATCCAAAACATACCACCTCATCAGTGAAGCATGGTGGTGGTAGTGTCATGGCGTGGGCATGTATGGCTGCCAATGGAACAGGTTCCCTTGTATTTATTGATGTTGTGACTACTGACAAAAGCAGCAGGATGAATTCTGAAGTGTTTCTGGCAATATGTTCTGCTCATATTCAGTCAAATGCTTCAGAACTTATTGAACGGCGCTTCACAGTGCAGATGGACAATGACCCGAAGCATATTGCAAAAGCAACCAAAGAGTTTTTTAAGGCTTAAAAGTGGAATGTTATGCAATGGCCAAGTCAATCCAAGTCCTAGCGATGGCGGGCGTACCTCTGGATCAGGCCCGATGTCCCAATATTTATGCACCTGACTGTATGTCACATGGAGCTTTGAATCTGGTCTGGTCCAATGACATTTAAGTTCTCATATTTTGTACTATATTTTACACTAGCAAGGTAATGGACAGTAAATATTGCACATTTAACTACTTTACTTTAAAAAGCTTTATATATAAACATTTCCATTATCTCTATACTTTAAATATATATATATATATATATATAAACCAGCTACATACGAAAAACTATACAAAACCTACTGACACTAACTCATTCATTCCAGTATCCAGCAACCATTATCTACCATGGATCAAGAATATACCAAAAGGGCAGTTCCAACGCATTAAAAGGAATTGCTCGAAGAAAGAAGTGTGTGATAGGCAAATACAATCCTTAAAGGGATCCTTTATGGAAAAAGGATATCTCAATATAGAACTAGAAAAAGTAATAGAAGAGGTAGAGCAGATCCCGAGAACCTCTCTTCTTAGAAAAAGGCAGAAACACAACTCTAAGAATCACCCACCAGTGTCATTCATTACCCAATATTCCAGTAATTACAGAGAAATTGAGAAAATTTTCAAAAAACATTGGAACATTCTGAAGAATGATCCCAAATTAACCACTCATATAGGAGATAAACCCCGTTTCATTTATCGAAGGGCTCCCACGTTGAAAAATAAGCTGGTGAAATCTAGTTATGTGGGTAATACTAGACATAATCCTGATCGCAATAAAGGTTTTTTCCGTTGCGGGATGTGCGCGATGTGTAGGAATTGCCCCCCAATAGACCGCACCACTAAAAGGATTGAAACATTTGTTTCCAACAGTAATAATAAATCCTTTGTCATTAAAGAATTCATTACTTGTGACTCACGTAACTGCATATATATCCTAACGTGTTTATGTGGGAAACAATATGTGGGACGTACCTCAAGACCCCTCAAAGTCAGATGGGGGGAACATCTGAGGAATATCAAAAAGGGACTTATGACACATTCTGTATCAGCACACTGTAAGGAGGCACACTCATGCAACCCGTCATCTATAGTGAACTTTCTGGGCATCAAACAGATTAAAAATCATTGGAGGAAGGCAGATATTGCCTCCAGGTTGGCAAAGGCTGAAATGAAAATCATATATGAAATGGAAACATTGGCTCCAGCTGGTCTCAATTTAGACTTTGAACTGAAATGGTTCTTGTGAGTCACCCATACTAATTGCGTGAGTCCTACATTAGCCTTGTCTACGTTCATACCGGCCTGTCCACACCCAATCTCGTCTGATCTTGGAAGTGAGGCAGGCAGGGGCCCAGTGAGTATCAGGATGGGAGACCACCTGAGAATACTGGGTTCTGTAGGCTTGGTATGGATCTCCCTTCCAGTATTATCTGGTGACCCATTGGGACCCTGGTTCAGCTGCCGTTTTTCCTTTCAGCATTTTGACCCCGCAATACCTTGACGTTTTTGGGGTACACAGCCTCCTAAAGTAATATTCATTGTTAATTGATTATCCCACCGCACATGTGAATAGATCGGTCCACGACCTTACCAACCATTAATAGGATTTTATTCATTAGCATGTGAGTCTTTTTTGGTTTTATTCATTTGTGCTTTTTATCAGGTTCAGACAAATTGATTTATCAACTTCCACACCTTTTATACACTCTTAGCAGTGTCTGTCTGAGGATCTACCTGTTTTCTTTAGTATGAAGCTAAGTCAAGTGCACATTGTATTAAGTATCATATGTAGGCACTCATTTAGCATCATATGTTTTTTATTTTCATGTTACATATGTTTTTATTTAGTGTGGTTATCTATATAATTTTTATTGGACATTCTTCTCAATTGTAGAAACTGCTGTAAGCATGCAATTTATTCAGCACTTTATGAAGACATTTAGCTAGCATTTTAAGAGAGATTTATATGTTAGACGCTGCACATTCATATTTATTCATGCTACGTATGCCCTTGTTTTATTCAGCAAACTATCTTTTAATTGGACATTCTCTAATGCGGAAATTTCTTTAAGTCTGCACGAAGTAGATTTATACTATACTATGCTTAGTTAAAGTACAATCCATGACACCACGTGTATTACCTATATTTTTACTCGTATAGCTATTTTCTATCATCTTCTAGCATTTGCAACATTGTTGCATGTCCATTTATAGTGTACAGGAGAGACATATGGTACTCTGCGAGTGTAAGTTTCTGTGTTTTCCATGTGTTCAGCTGTAAACAAGGACTTATGCACCGGACCAATCATCTCACAGCAACACATGTAAATAGACCAGCCCCTCCATCGATCCACATACGCTTTTGAGAAAGGAACCCGATGGTTCTGAAACGCGTCAAGCGGTCACTCCTCCCCTTCGTACAAGCAGACGACATCACTGGCTCCAGATACCGGCCTCCCTCCACCGACCTTCCGGAAGTCGCGGCGGTGAGGCAACGGACTTTACATCAGTTCTCTGAGAAGCCATTTGCTTCCTCTTTAAGGAAAGTGTATTTTACTCCATTTTACCACTTGTATTTGTTACCTCAATAAATGTATTGATATTTTTTTGCACTTATCTTTTTCCGAGGAATACTATTGGGAAGTGTGGATCATTATTGATCAGCTGAGGGGCTGAGTTCATCTCAAGACTTACGGCAGACTGCCGCATATAGTTGCTTTGGATTTCTTTGGACGTTTTTCTGGATGTTTTATTTTTATTTTTACTAGGGAGACACGCTCCCGAACCGGGGGGTTGTCCAGAGACTTTGATCATTTGAATTTGGATTTGAGCAGTCATCGGTTTTTGCTTAGAGGCTGTAGCTACTCCTTCAGCCTAGTACTCTGTTTTTTGTTTTCTGCTATTCTTTTTAGATGGCATAAGTCTGTATTAGCATATGTACATTAAGTGTGGTTCACTGTTCAATATCTGCATTTAGTAGTTAGTTTGCATCTTTCTTAAGTATATAACCTACCGGTATAACTTTGATTTTTAAGACTTAACTGCAGGATTAGAACTGTTTATAAGATTTGTGTACATATATCTCATTAGAAGACTATCTGACTCCGACTATTATCAATACTACTCTTCTTTTATCATTCCCCACTAAACACATTATACCTTAGATTCACATTAGGTTAGGAGCAGCGCACACTCTCCCAGCATTTTCTATTTTTTCTATTTTTTCTATTAAATTTTTTAGGATGAATATTTTAACCAAAAGAAAGTGAGAAATGTATTAGATACTCATTTATTGTAGAAGGAATCTACTCAGCTTGAATTAGTAATGAACTATTGTCGATAAGATTTCTCCTTTTCTTTATTTAATGCATACTGTAGTTATTTGCTATTGTCTTCCAGTCTTTACTTCCTTGCACTGGTTATGACATATATTACATTAACTTATGCTTTAAAAAAGAATGCAAAGAAATTCACTTACCCTACTAAACAATGTATAGTAGATGGAAAAAATACTCATAAAATTAGGGCACTCTACTGATACAGCCATTATGTGCATACCATTATGATTAAAACAACCACACAATTAGGTCCAGGAACCTTAGACAACCATTATTTTCTAGATTGAAGAAACTAATCTCTATAGAAGGTTTTGGGTTACCAACAAAATGGCTCACCCTACTCACTTTGATAATGTGGATCACACTGAACTAGATTTACAATGCACCATTCAAGCAGAAAAATTATAGTGACAAATGTGTCTATATATGATGTGAAGCCCATACATACAATGCCTTCCTTAATGGGGTCATCCACCCTTACATTCTTATATGTCATTATCCATGGCCCTGCTTAGCTGCCTTGACATATATACTGTTACCCAAAGCAGAAATCTGAGATTTACAGTGTACTGATGCACATATTAATCATGATGTAAGGTATACATTCGCCATGACATTTTTTACTTGCCGATCATAGAGGAAGATATATTGACATTGAAGTCTATGGAGACATTTGTATTAAGTACTTATATCAATATAAGTTACCACTCCAAGCTATTTCATAGGACCAAACAAATATACTATAACCTTGCCTCTTGCCTTTAGTCAGCTTCTATCAGAAGTTACACTACACATACACTGATACAAAAGCACAACTCTCCCCACCCCACACCAATAAAAAAGACTTAATATGGAATATTAAAAAGAGAAAATAAAATGCAGTTATAAAATACATTTTACAAGATGGTGTTGATGTGTGTTCATTTTTCTCTAAACACTTACCACTACATAAAATAAAGTAAAAACACATACAGAATAATCTCAATTCAAAGAAATATCATGCCATTAAATTTAGACCATACAACATTATGTTTTACAAACCACTTTCAAAGAAAAGCAAAAAGAACAATGATTTGTTGGGGCTTGAACTCTCTTTCAGCCAGCCTGACAGAAAATAAACTAGTGAATGAAGAGAGATAAAATAGTCAGTAGAAAAGTCTACCTTAAAGGATAGTAATTATGAGAGATAACACTCTCTGTGTACTGTGGAATTGCATATGTTCTTACACAGATCAAAAGCAAAGACATTGCTGATAATGTTATTTCTTTGTCATACACAAGGAATTGTGCAAAAAAATAATGATTGTGTATCCTTCGAAATGTCCCTACATGTTGACCTAATAAAATAATAGAACTAGTAAATATAAATTTGTTATGGTAATAATGAATTAACTTACCAGCTCAGTGCTTACAATGACAGTGCCAAGGAACACTAAAACAGTGCAGATACTCAATTACAGCATAATGCTTATCTGACGGAAAAAAATAAATAAAAAATTAAAACATTTGCTGCAGGGTGAAAACCGTTGTCATTCCCCGGTTAGAATGTCCCATTTCTGTAATAGGGATATCCGAAAGCTTCTTTTCGGATGTCCCTATTTTGAATGGTAAGATTTTCAACTTTTTTTTTTTTTTTTTAATNNNNTTGAATGGTTCACATTCGAAAGGAGCAGATCACTCCACCACACCCCCGCCACCGCTGCCGCCGCTATAGGACGGGTGAGTAAACTCTTTCTGCGGGGTTAGGGTCAGGCTATAAGGGAGGGAGGGTTAAGATCAGGCTGCAGGAGATGGTGGGTTAGGGTCAAGCTGCAAGGAAGGGAGGGTTAGGGTCAGGCTGCCAGGAAGGAGGGTTAGGGTTAAGCCCCCTACACACTACAGCATATAAACGACAGATAAACCACAGATATTCAAGCAGTAGATTGGCAATCAGTGTGCATACACACTACAAACGATTTTCTGTTGAGCCTTCAGTACTGAATGGCTTGATCGATTATATTAAACTTTTTAAAAGATGCGATCAAACGATTTTGTGTACTTTACAACGATCAGGCATGATCGTTGCAGCGTACACACTTGCACGATATCGTTCAAAACACTCCTTTCACGGGTGTTTTGAACGATTATCGTTTAAAAAAACTGTAGTGTGTATGGGGCTTTAGGGTAGTGAGAGGGGAGGGTTAGGGGAAGTAGTTGGGGACTTTTTTTTAACACTTTTCGGAGCACCGAAAGCTCGGTGCTCTGTGGAACGATTGCAATGCCTCCTCGAGGCATATGCAATTGAAATCCCAAGCAACTGGCTGGGAGGAATCAGGGTTTCTGAAATTTGGAGTTTCTATGTGGGGACCCACACCCGGTGAAAACATGGCGTTGCAATAGCAGCAAACTTAAAATGTACTGTGCAGACATTTGGGAGTGGCCTTATCCTAACTGAACTCTGAACTGTAGTGTCAAAATAAAGCAACCCAGTATAATAAATAATTTTTCTATATGTCAATGGCAGATTTACCATTAGGTACAGTATGTAAGGAACATGCCTAGGGCATCACAGTCTAGAGGGCATTCAGGTCTACTTACAAGAGGCTGCAAGAAGGATACCTGTACCTGAGGCCAGAATTACTAAGCTGCAGGTTTGGAAAAGTGGAGATGTTGCCTATAGCAACCAATCAGATTCTAGCTCTCACTTTCCTATTACATAATAGAGAATGTCAGCTAAAACCTGATTGGTTGCTATCAGCAACATCTCCACTTTTCCAAATCCGCAGCTTAGTAAATCTGGCCCCTGATCTGTCTTTTAGAAGGGTGGCATAATGTAATTATGTGCTCAGGAGTTGCCGCGCAGACCTGCTGCATGCAAAAAGTAAATTCATTTGACTCTTTGGATTACAATATAATTTGTTCATGAGCAATGTCATCATTTTGCCTTTGCAAATAAGTGTTGTGAAGAACACCAATGTGGTCTGGTTTCTAAGTAAATGTGGTCAGCTGGTTTCACCAGTGCCAGTACATCAAGATATTTATACCTGTCAATGTTAGAGCCCAGTGGTAATATTTGTTATTGGGCTTATTTGTTTTTGCCTTTTTAACAAAGCATAAGTCTTTTCTCATGATGGCCATCATCAGCACAGATCTTTTACCCTCTGTAATTTTCTGTCATTTATTTCAAATAACCTTAATGTACTTGGCTTATGTCTCAATGTGGCATTCTCCTGTTGCTGTAGTTCCCCAGTTGTCCATATGTAAGAATATATACATACTCCTTTGTGGTGTGCATGCACAGGATGAAAATGAATATAACAACGTGCAACAAAATAACTCTCTATTAACTAGTTATTCATATGATTAGTTAAGCATTATTTATAGGTTATATCAGAACACTTGTTATAAGTATTAAGCAATTCATGTTGTATATATATTACTATACCTGTTAATATGGGCAACCTGAGAATTGTAGTGCTATAAATTTGCAGCATGATTGGCACCTACATCATAAATAACTGCTCCCCTAGATATACTAGATCGTTTTGATTCATACTTATAATTTAATATCCATATGACACCTACACTCTGAAGATTACATTCCTGAAAATTGTAGAGCTGTATTTGTCTTTTTAGTTCATATACTTACATTTGGTAGTTTTCTTTCTCTTGCATTGACAACATATCTGGGCACCTTTTTGTGCTGATGTCAAATTTGTATTTGTTTTTGTAATAGTTTGCAACACTTGTTTAGGATGTCTGTTGGTGTTACATGGGTGAGGGTCTCTGCAGAGAACAGCCATATTTTGAAAGGACAGTTCTCTCTCAGCCAGTTCGAAACTGGCTGGAAAATTGATTGCTTTTGCCTTGATTCAATTGATCCCTGGACCACAGAAGATAGGACTCCGAGGGTAAATATAAATCTAACCCCAACCCTTACTCTAATCCTTACCCTAACTCTCCCCTTCCATGACCCTTACCCTAACCCTAACCCTCTCTTCCCCACAGCCTGACCCCAAACCTCCCTTTCTTGCAGACTAACCCTAAGACTCCTCTTCCTACAGCCTGACCCTAAGTCTCCCATCCCCACAGCCTAAATTTACACTCCCCACCCACAGGCAGATCCTAACCCAAACTCTCCCCTTCCATGAGCCTAACCCTAACTCTCCCTCCTTCCGCTTTGGCTTCTGAAAATGAATGGGTACGCATGCCAATCGACATACTTACCAATTAAAAAAAATATGCAAAAATGGCTGTTATTCAAAATAGAGACAGTCGAAAGTGAGATTTTTTTGGGCTGGAGACTGACAATGGTTTTACATAGTATCAAAATTAAAATTAATGTGAGCCCTTTGAATGCAGGTAGGGACAACCCAAGCAAATTGCTACTTAAAATCATGAGCAACAGGATGGGGTGGTAGTATGTGTATAGGAGATTGATACTGTATGTACTAGATAGAGGGGGGAGGGGGGTAGCCCAACCCTATCATTATACCTGTTGTAGATATATCTTAATTCTGCTTATTTAAGTCCCTGTTTGCTAGATCTTTTGTATGATATAAACTATGCACACCCATTACTCTAAATCATTTTATCCTTTTTTTCCTAATCTTCTGTGTGTAACAGGGGGCTGATGCGATTTGCACTTACGCCTTTTTTTAGGTGCAAGTGTAGACCTGAGCAATACCATGTTGAACTGCAAAGAGGTGTAAATTTATATTGTGAAAGCAGAATTAGAGGTGAAGTTTCTTAGCTCAACTCTAATATATAGAATAAACATAAAGTTATGCAGTATGTGAGATCTATGCGCAAAAGTAAATCATTTTTCTTGCATGTAAAAGAATTTAAATTAATTATGACCCTTAAATGGTTTATCCGAGCTGTATACTTACACCTGTTTTGCCCTCACTCCCAAACTCTGGATCAGCCCCCAGATGTGTAATATTGTTCAATGTAGTTGTTATAATTTCTGTAAAAAATTATTGATGTCTTTATCTAAAGCACCAATATTACAGTATAAAGTTCTGCAAAATATTAAAATTGCCAGCAGTTTCTGGAAGAGCAATGTTGGAAAACAACTGTTGATAGTCTCCAAGTAGCAATTTAATCTACAGAAGCTAAAATAGATATTCTGTTTTGTATCCAATTTACAAACTTAAATGTTCTCATCTGCACCCTTGAGCCTTAAGTCATTTTTTTCCAAATAGGCAATGTGAAAGATTACAGCAATAACTATGACTCTGCATTTAGTGAAAAATAGGGAACTCTAGCCTTGCTGGGAAATCTTAAAACATATTTTCTATATTAAAAATAAGACCTAATATAACCAGACTTTGTTTTAAATATGGTGGGTTTATTATTTTATTCTTTTTTATGTTAATTTTTTTGGTATAAAATAATGGTCATAATGTATGTATTTGTGTATTTGTCTAAGAAAAAAATATGTGTTCTAGGAATTATATTAACCCCCCCCCCCCCCCCCTCCGGGGATAGATTGCTATGCCTTATCGAAGTTTAAGATGTCGGATACAGAAGTGAGGCTACACACAAGACACATGTAGGACGGAGGTGCTTTCAGAACATAAAGAGAACGCTGATATATAGATTCTTTTTTGTGTTTTTATATATCTTGACAAAGTTACATATACTCTTTCTTTTGAAACCGTATATTTGCAGGACATTTTAGTGCTACAGCAGCTGCATGGAACCTTTACCACATACAGGGAACATGTCATACAGCAAGATATGCAAATACCTGAGATATTTTATTGCAGGATGACCTAAATATAATGGGAAGTAAAGTAGAAACTCAGCTGATTTTTTCATGTTTAACAAACTTGCATTTTCAGATTATTTAGATTATTGGTAGACTTGACAATTACTGTTCTACTTCCTTATTTTTTTTACTGCTGTTTAATGACCATTCATCTCTTACTCTAACTAGGAAGAAGGAAATATATTTATGAATAATTGTTTTCTATGTTTTCTGTTTCTTTCCCAGCATTTGTACTTTGCATTGTATTATATAACATAATAGCAGCACACTACAATTATTATTTTAATGCACAAATCTAGATTTATGTGTTTGACTATTCATGTATGCAAACATTATTAGAAACCCTAATGATTTCAACTTGGGCAACAGTACGCAAATTGTTTACCCATGATGCTTAAAACCAAACAACTGGACATATGGGGCCAGATTTACTGCTGCCTATAGCAACCAATCAGATTGTAGCTCTCACTTTCTTTTTACATAATAGAGAATGTCAGCTAAAATCTGATTGGTTGCTATAGGCAACATTTTCACTTTTCCAAACCCATAGCTTAGAAAATCTGGCCCAATGTGTCTCTTTACATGTCTGATTAATGTAGATAATATATGAACATAGATCATATAGATTTTTTAAGAGAAATAATAAAAAATCTAATCTACTGTTAAATGATAGTTTTATATGGTTCAAAGGTTGGAATTTTAGCATGGTGCTTAATCTATTCAATTAAGTGCTCTCTATTTATTTCCTTTTTATTCAATAACTGACTGTTTTGTACTAACTGCATTGAATTAGTCTTGGAAACTGTATTGTTTATCCATGTTTTGTTATATTATTTTATATCAGAAAAAAGGATGATTGCGGGGTTATTTATTGGTTACTAGGATGTTCATTGTATTTTATGGTGGTTTCTAGGGTGCTTTTTGTGTGAAATTTACTAAGATACTTATTATTTATGGTATTTACTGGATGTACAGTATTGTGTGTCAAGTACTTGAATGAATGTCCCCTATATTAGTCTTTTATATATTGCATGTTTTTTTTAGTAAATTACAGCCACCAAAATCTGTATTAAATGGTAGTATCTAGAAAAAACTATGTTTTGTATATCTACCCCAAAATATCTGTATTACAGTCTCTAGAATGCCCCCAGTATAGCATGGTCACCAGAATTTTCTAAAATGTTATTGATATTGTATGGAATCCCCATAATTACTCAATTAATTGGTCTAAGCATTGTATATTAGCCATTGGAATGTTGTCTATATTGTAATTTGGTAACTAGAGTTCTCATTATGTTATTTAGCACTTTATAATATTTATATTGAATACTTGGTGTTATGTTTACTTATTTTTCATTATATTTTTTCATGTATTTTAGTAACTATATTTTAGTCCTTACAGTACAGAAAACAAATCTGCACAGTCTTGGTCTTGCCAATTATTATATGGACCTCACACCACACAATACAAACACTTAAAACAATAATGATTCCGTGGGAGCAGTCTTACTTCAAAGGCATATGTAGCCTCTATATTGTTTAGAATAAAGGCATCGGCTTGAGGGTGTAGCACTGTGTAATGTTTGAGATGGAGTAGATCGTTCCTATGATGGGTGGAACAGACAAGTCCCATATATTCCCAAAGGTCTTTGTATAGAATCTCCTATTAGGAGTACAATATAGTGCTGATGTCCGTTAGATGGAAAAGCAGACAAGTTAGCGCTATCACACCACAGTAAAAATGAGAGCTGTTCCTCCCTGCTTTGGGGGATAGCAATCCTTCGTGCCAAAGGGATTTTCCTTTAACAATTATGGCTGTATACGTTGATGCAATATGCCTGGTACACACTCACGTGAGGGCCAGAGGTAGTACAGCGGTCCAGGGACAGGATAGACCATGTCCCCTTTGGCCAACTCACCAGACTCCGCCGCAATTGCGAGGAAGATCAGGAATTCAATAAACAGGCTGAATCCATGCTAAATCAGTTTAAACAGAGAGGTTACCCTAACCATATTCTTACAGATTCTTTAGAAAAGGCAAAGAAACTTGAAAGGAAGAATTTATTAGTTCCCAAAACAAAATCTGGAGGCAGATCCAAATTACACTACGATGAACAGAATGTTCACTTTGTTTCCAAATTTAATAACAGATCAAAAAATATAAGTAATGTCCTGAGAAACAACTTTCACTGGTTGAAACAGGACCCTGTATTGGCTCCCCTTATAGGTGATAAACCCATGATTATTTATAGGAAAAACAAAAATCTGAAGGATTTATTAGCACCTAGCAGGATCCTGCTAAACCCCGGAAACAAAACTAGAGTACAGATTGACAATCAGGGCTGTTTCAAGTGTAATAAGAAAATCTGTTTGATGTGTTCACATATTATGGATGGAATAACTTCCATCCAAGCCTTTGCAGGTGGTTTTTCCTTCCCTATCCGTGAACATATTACCTGTGAATCCAGCTTCGTCATCTACGTGCTGCAGTGCCCTTGTGGCCTGCAGTACGTGGGTAGAACGACCAGGAAACTCAAAGAGAGATTCCGGGAACATCGCAGGAACATAGGTAAGGCCCTCACCACACACTCTTTATATAAACATTTCACCAAGTTTAATCATAATGATGCTAGTCTCATAAGAGTGTGTGGTGTGGAACATATTAGTTCGACGGATAGGGGAGGAAATAGATATACCAAACTGTGTCAGAGGGAGGCCTTTTGGACCTTCAGGTTACAAACTCTGACCCCTGAGGGTCTTAACGACATAGTGGAATTTAGGGATACGGGATATTAGGGAGCTATAACTGGATTGAATAAGGCATAACTTGATAAATTCTTAAGCCAAATGTTTAGAATATCGGTCCGATGGATAGTCTTTACCCACCAGGTTTTATACCTATATTTTATAAATAACTATGGGCTACCAACAACCTATTTTATGTGGAACTACATGTACTGGACTAGATTTATTTCCATGAGGAATGGATAAACTGAACTTATGGTTCTGTTTTTCAAATATATATTCTTATGTTATTGACAAGGCTATATAAACATGGGAACTGTGGTATAACGTATTATACTAACGTATATGCTGGTTACTATAGCTATATTTACTCGTGTCTAGTGCACTTATGGCGTTGTAATTATTGGCAATATGCTTTTTTGCCATTTATTGGTGTATGATTCAATTGGGACAATTATAATAAAATTTAATCTGGTGAATGCACAGAATAGGAAAAAGTGATTAAGAATATCAACTATGAGAACATCATTATAAGTGTGAAGAAAGGAATTAATAGATTAACATAAAAGACTCTATATGGAATTATACACTAGTGATCATGATATCTCAGGAGTATTAACTGTTGAGTATGCTGTATAATTATTATGTATACTTAAAGATAGGGATATCCAAATTATTATATATATTTGGCATTTTTTATTTATTATTTATTCATTATTTATTATTATTTATTATTCATTATTATTCATTATTATTTTTTATTTACTTATTACTTATTATTTTTTTTTTTTTTTTTTTTATTATTTATCATTTATTATTTATTTATTATTATTTATTTATTATTATTTTTCATAAGAACCTGATTAATATCTCTGTTTACTATTAGATGTGAGCATGATGCATTACTATTATGTATATTTAAGAACTAGGACATCCAGATTATTTTATACATTGGGTATTTTTTATTTTTATTTTTCATAAGAACCTGATCAATATTCTTGAATGGATATGCAAAATTAATGGGTTCTAATTATATTCTAATTATACTGAGTGGCAAGTTGTAATAATTTAAACTTATTTTTAAATGTTTTTTATTATTATGTACACTTTGTATTCATTATTTTGGAGACTTAAGGAGCATGTTTTTAAACTTATATTTGAATGAAGTTAATTGATATTAATGCACCTGTTATCTCCAAAACAAATAAAAAGAGCAAGACCACGCTATACTAGCATGATCGCTTTGAAAAAGTCCTCAGGTGAGGAAGAAATGCTTCAGCGGGAGTAATTGATGCACATGTGGTAACGAGCAGCCAGAAACTCACTCACTGTTTGGGCTCCGTTGCGGTCTTCGGTTCTCCAGACTTCAGCTCCGGGTGGCCACCGGAGAACGGACATCTCATCTAGCTGGAGGAAAAGGTACTCGTACCTGTCCCTGGACCGCTGTACTACCTCTGGCCCTCACGTGAGTGTGTACCAGGCATATTGCCTCAACGTATACAGCCATAATTGCAAAAGGAAAATCACTTTGGCACGAAGGATTGCTATCCCCCGAAGCAGGGAGGAACAGCTATTCATTTTCACTGTGGTGTTATAGCGTTAACTAGTCTGTATTTCTATCCAACGGACATCAGCACTATATTGTACTCCTAATAGGAGATTCTATACAAAGACCTTTGGGAATATATGGGACTTGTCTGTTCCACCCATCATAGGAACGATCTACTCCATCTCAAACATTACACAGTGCTACACCCTCAAGCCGATGCCTTTATTCTAAACAATATAGAGGCTACATATGCCTTTGAAGTAAGACTGCTCCCACGGATTTATTATTGTTTTAAGTGTTTTGTATTGTGTGGTGTGAGGTCCGTTTAGGACGTACATGTTGCCAATAAAAAATTTTAACCTACTTGCTGCTCAGTAGAAGTTTTAATTTTTAAATACTGGTGAATATTTTTATTTTATTTTATTATACATAGCGCTGGGGTATCCCAATTTGGGAATTTTCCTTGTTTGTTTTTTATAATCTGGAGAGGCAGGTAAAAACTCTCCCTACCCTTCAGCTGCTACCATTCAAATCAATATTTAAACCTACCTGACGCACTCTTTCAGTGCTTCTTCCTTTTCCTACTGGTTGCTGTAGGCAGCTTCTCCTGTATTCATTTAATACTGTTTCGATTATCCGTGGTTTTCGATTATCCAGCCGAAGGGTGCCAGTCATTAGCCTGGATAATCGAGGTTATACTGTATTTGAATTAAGATTTGTGATGTGTCTGATGTACATCAACATATGTCCGAAGATCTACTGAACCTTATAGTCCAACTTATTAAAAACACACCATGTTTGGACATTATACATTACTTTTTTTTTCTTAATTTATGTTGGGCTTAGGAAAAATTGAGATTAAAGAAAGAATACACCCACATTTTTTATATAGTACTGTCAGGATGCATTGCAGCGTGGCAGCTCCAGCACATTGCGCCCCGCGTCCTCTTACCTACATCTCGCCTGCGGCATACTCACCTCTCTTGCAGGCATCGGCTCCTACTCTCTCTGTCCCTCTGGCGGCATTCTGTACTCCATGGCGCCCACTACAGAGTTTTCCCCGACTCCCGGCAGCCGCATCAGTGGTTGATGGGGACGCTGTCTCCTCTGGAGCGTCGGGCTGGCGTCAGGCGCTGCATAGCAACCTGGACGCCAGCCTATAGTATCGCAGTGCACCTTCTCTGCTCCCTCTCCATTCGTCAGCCTCTCTTTAAAAGGCATTTCCACTCAGAGGCTGACGCTGGTTATAGTCTCCGTATTGCAGTTACTGTGCCCGCTTCTTTATCTCTCTTCTGTGCATTTTTGCTTCTCTTTTCTGATTGTTGAGAGTCCCATTGTTTCCCTGCCCAGTACCTTGCTCCTGCTTACCTACTGTGTTCTTACCATCTTTTCTCCCACCTTATTGTTCCATCCAATTTATTATTCACCTTACTTCTCCTGTGAGATTGTGTCTGTTAACCCCTTAGGGGGTTTTCCTCTGTTTGCCTGAGTGAGTAATCGCCCCCGTTGGTCCAGTGTGTCTAGTCCGTCCAGTCTCTCCCTTTTGTCCTTCCGTTCTTGTTATTTGTTATTCGTAGTTTGTTACTGACCACACTCTGCTGGTCAGTCTTTTCCCCATTTCTTCCCTTCTATTATTCTAGCTCTGCTCCCGGGTGTTGCCACTGAGAACCGCGACCTGAGGGTAAATCGGCAGTGCCAGACTATCCTCACCTTCAGAGACTCTAGTGAAGAACATGATCCCACTAGACTACGCGCCTCGGGCGGTACCACTCACATCGCACTCAAGCTTCAGTACAACCTTCAAGACTACCTCAAAAGGGACTACCTCCTGTACATCCGTACTATAGTCTACTCATTGGTACCCGCTCTAACCCTTCCTACTTCTAGGTTAGTCCGGCACCATAACAAGTACATTTGTTTTTGTTTGTTTTTGTTTTTTTGTTTTTTAATGCCAAATCTTATTTGTCAAGAAAGGTATTACAATGGTGGAACCTCCTTTATGTCAGCTGAGATGTACAAATAAGTTAGGCCTTGTGATTTTTACTTTTATAGGTAAAATTAAGAAAACATGAGTGATCAACACTTCTTAAGGTGCTATTATAGATCATCATGTATTTAAAAAATGTTACCACTGGAAACTTCCAGATATCTGGCTCATGTAACTAATGTATGTTTTCCTCCCCCGTTTTTTACTTCATCTAGCAGCACAGTGTTTTTTCTAGGACTACTTTAAGTTTTCAGTTGACCTTTAACTAGGACCATTTATGAACCTGCAGATCTTTGATTTGTTTAGCAGTAAATAATTTTGGATATTTGCATTAAAATATCCTTATGACTAATTGGTGTGATAACGAATGTTGACATGCCCAAATTGGGGACACATTCTCCCTAATAAAATTTACATTTCCGAAATACAGACTGCCGAAAGCTAATTTTTCTCTGTCTGTATTTTTAAAAATATCCCTAATTAGAAGATTTTCTTAATGAAAGGGTAAGCTTATTTTTTGGCATCCTTACCCACTCATTCATTGGCTTTCTGAAACCCAACGCAGACTTGCTGCACCAGACAGGAAGTGAATGTACAAGGGGAGTCTCAGGGAGTCTAATACCCCTTTCACATCACCACGAAATTTTGACGAAAAACCCGCGTCTCGTCAAAATCCCGGGTATTTGGTGGTGATCTGAAAGGTGCACTTCCGGTTCAACCCGGGAAAAAAGAAGGGTTATTGCCGTGTCGTACCCGGGAAAGGGTGTGATGTGAAAGGTCCAGGGTTGTTTTCAACCCGGGTTTTTCACTTTGCCTCCTTATTGGTGCAGATTTGTCTACTGTTGCTATGGCAACAGTAGACAAATCTGTTTCTAACGTCGGAAAGGGGGGAAAAAAAATGTGCAAGTATAGGGCATGCTGATGGTTGTAGTTCTACAACCATCGCAGGACGCGATCGCCGCAGGCTCCATTATGCGTCCTGCGACAGGCTGTGCGTTCCGGTGCGCTGTCCCTCCGGAAGAAGAAGCAGTGTTG
>WWET01001602.1:124859-138629 GCA_011038615.1 Limnodynastes dumerilii
TTTTTTGACACATTACTCTGCATCATTTTTCCCCTTGTCAGGCTGACGCTTATAGTACTTGCACTACTTTTGTTTTCTGCCACTGCTGTGTGGCAATGTTTCATAGATGTGCTATAAACTGCAGTGTGTGTTTGTGCCACTGCTCTGTTTAATAATAGTAAGAAACAAGCCAGGCCGCTGCAGCATTTGGCCTAAGCTGTATGAAAATAATATTGTTACCTGTGAGGTGCTCAAAATTTACTAGAAATTACTGAAAATGATTGTTAATGGAGTAAATAATAATACAGGAACAATAAATAGCCAAATTATGCGATTTTAGCATTTTGTAGCAATTTTTGAAAAAAAATACAGACCCAAAACCAAAACCAAAACACGTGGGGGCGGTTTTGGCAAAACCAAAACCAAAACACAAAGTTAATACAGATCCAAAACCAAAACACAGGCGTCAGTGAACATCTCTACAAAATATGAATTAGCATACCCTGTTATTAATATACTATTTAAAAACCATGATAATGTCTATGTATATATTCTATAGTTAACACTTTGGAGAAAAAAATTTGATACAAATAAGTCGAGAAAACAGTCTACAAAATTATCTTAATAGGTATTTTTTTTAGGTTAGTTACCCTTTATGCACAGCACAGAATTGTATTAGTGCTTAATGCCTTAATGTCAATTCTAAAGCCAGTGAGAATTGCTTAAAATTGTTTTATATCTATGATTTATTGTGCCAATACAAATAATAATCAAACCATCATTAGGGAGAAAGCATTTATTGTACACTTAAATTAATAATGATAGCTTTTCTATAATAGTTACTTGACCATGAAATCTCTTTCAGACTACAATGGATGATGCAACTCCTACAGGAGATGTGATACGTTGTAATTTGTCAATAGATTAGTGTAGTAAGGACAGACATAGAAAATATTATAGTATCCATTAGTAGAAGGTTGTAGTTTATATTTAGATTGCTTGTGAGTGCCTTCATTTGAAAATAACTATTCCACATGTTAATTGACATGTTCTTGAACTACAAAGTTGTAAACTTCAACACAATGTAAGTCAGGTGAGTCTATAGAGGAAATGGGGTAAAAGAAAGTACTGTGTATCACCTTTTGCTTTTATACCTGGTCTTCCAATCTAGTAGACTGTTGATAAAATACTTTGAGGATAATTGATAATTAAATGATGACCTGATGAGCTGATGTATTATATAAATTACCTTGCGACTGAAGATTGAAGTGGAGCTGCAGTTTTTTATAAACTGATTCATAGCTGAATCAAAAAATATTTTTAGTTGTCTCTTTTTTTTCTTGTACAATCCATAATGTCACTTCTAAAGATAATGCTAAAATAATTATGATTATGATGATGACGCACTTGCAGATACATTGAAAGGTGATTTGATATTCTAAAAAGAAGCATATAATCTGTGTTTATTTATGGTGGCCATCATCAGTGTCAGAACAAGTTAATGGTTGGCCCAGGTGCAAAAACATACGTTGGGCTCCCCCTTGCCCCCTGGCTGGCTTTGTGCAGTCAAGGTCTCAATGTAGCTCTGCTCTGCTCTAGGGCCAGTTCCGTGCAGTAAGAACTTATCATGAGTACCTGTGCCTTTTCATGCAACAAAGTTCTATCATGGGTATGAACTAATCTGTGTTTGACATTTGTTGAAGAGGTTTATTAAGCACCAGCCCATTCCATTGTTGATAGCATTAGCATCTTCAAACTCTGGTGATGTGTGTTGTTAGAGATGGCAGTGATTTCTATCTTTTACATCAACGGATTTTGCTTTAAACTCGACGGAGTTCACTGAAATATCACAAGAGTTCATCTCCCAGCCTTTATACAACATAGGTGGCTTCCTGTTTGGCATTAGTGGTGTTTGTTGGAGTATAGCTATTTAGGTGACTTATCAACTGTGATGTTATTGAGTTTTGCCTTGTTTCAGCTTGTGTTTGTTGCTAAATTCACTTCTTGTAAGTACCAGAATTAAAGGTTTATTTGGTTCTGTTTATTTTATTGCATGTTTGAATATTTTGTTGTAATTTTATTTTGACTAATGTTTGTGAGCACAAATATGTTGAATATTTTCCTTTTTATTATACATGAATTACTCATTTCTGTGGCCCCAAGTATGGCCACAGCACCCATGTAATATGTTGCATGCAGCACATTTACAAAAGCACATATATTTGAAACACAAGCCAAAATCATCAGCTGTTAGCCCTTCTGACATAATTTTTATAGGCACCAGGATAACTTGCAGACCAGCAATTTGACCAAACTCTCCACTCACACACACCTCTATTATCTTTGGAGATTATGGGCCCAATCTCCCAATGTAAAATATTGCCAGAGAGAGTTCATCTCCGTCGAATTTAAAAACCCTCAATATATCCAGCGATTTTATGGTCGAGTTGACAATAGTAAATGGGAGATTTCAAAATTGATGGAAAAAACAAGCAAACACTGTCAATTTCAACAAAATCGACTTTAGTATATATATAGACCCAGGTGTCTTTCTGGACCCTTTTTTTGTGTGTCCAGCTGGCCTTTTTGCTCCTTCTTCTGTGTGCCTAGTCAACCTTCCTACCCCTTATTTCTGTGTTTATAGCCAGCCTTATTGCCCCTCTCCTTGTGTGTGTATCTAGTCATGCTTATTGACCACTCCTTGTTTTTGTACAGCCAGCCTTATTGCCCCTCCTTTGTGTCCAGCTACCCTTTGTGTCCCCTCCTTCTACATGTACATCCAGTCAGCCAGCCTTATTTACCCCTCCTTATGTGTGCCAACCAGACTTTGTGCCCCCTCCTAGCGTGTGTCCAGCCATCAAATCCCCATTTCCCAACTTATTTCTTTAAATACTCAGTTAATATCTTCTTCTTCTTCTTCTTCTTGTTTATTTATAAGGTGCCACACAGTATCTGCAGTGCCGTACAGAGGCAATAGCAAAGAAAATAGTTACATATACAGTTCAATACAATAATTAACAGAAGTTATAAAAATATGAATAAAGAATACAATACATGTACAAAGCAAAGTAAAAAATACAGTACAAAAAAGCAGAACAATATGTAA
This sequence comes from Limnodynastes dumerilii, assembly GCA_011038615.1. Lineage (NCBI taxonomy): Eukaryota > Metazoa > Chordata > Amphibia > Anura > Limnodynastidae > Limnodynastes > Limnodynastes dumerilii. Next base: position 127,945 of record WWET01001602.1, read on the forward strand.
GGGAAATAAAGATGCTGGATATGTGTGTAAAAGCAGGTGAATAAGGACAGAAATAGACAGTAGAGGGAAAAAAGGTGGTAAGTGATGAGGACAAGGTAGAGGGGTGATGACAGGAGGGAGGAGGACCTTGCTCATAACAACTAGCATGCTAAGTGAGAGAGGGCAAATAAACAGGAGACACAGTGATGAAGATGGGGAGGGCAGGTAGGCTTAGGTGAAAGAAGGGTAGGCTAACCTGAAGAAGTGGGTTTTGAGGAAGCGTTTGAAAGATTGAAGGGTGCTGGACTGTCTGATAGGGTGTGGTAGGTTGTTCCAATAGAGAGGGGCGGCCTGGGAGAAGTCTTGGATGCGGGACAGGGAGGGGGGGACGGGAGGGAGTGTGGATGGGGATAAGGGAGGAAAGATAGGGAGCGGTGGAGGAGGAGAGAGTCTTGTAAGTTGTGGTGAGGAGCTTGAAGAAAATTCTGAAAGGGACAGGAAGCCACTGTAGAGACTGACAGAGAGGGGAGGTGGAGGCAGTGCATTGTTTGCTGTCTTTCCTCTGCTTCTCTCCTGATCAGCATTCTCTTTGTAGTGATGATGCTAAAGTGACCTTAGGTCATTCCAGTGCAATAGTCATCAGAACTACAGCTGTGCTCAGCACAGCTATGGATTTATTCTTTGCTACCTTAATGCAGTGCACCCAGTTTTGACATTGGAAATAAATGATTAAAACACATGACTAAATCCAAAAGGAGATCTTTGAGTTTTTTTGAGATACCTTTACTGGAGATACCTTTATTGATAAACCAGTCCTTTACATGTATTTTCTACAACAATTATTTTTTTAAACAATTATCATTTATAATGAGGAAGCTGTAATTTATTCATAGTGCTATGGGTATAAAATTATTTGGAGGCGCTACTTTTGGGCACATTGCTCTGATGGCACTGCTATGGGGTATCAGGGGCATTACTAAGGCATAATTCATTAATTTTAACACACCATCACCTTTCTCCTAGACAGTATCAGAGTTACTAACCTTGGGCTGGATCCAGACTTAAGTAAGTGAAATTAGTTATAAGAAGGAGCTTGAAATTAGGAGAGGAAACTTACTCCATGGCTAAACCATGTTGATTGCAGGGGAGTCATATTTCATCTGTTGCAAACACTATCAGAGTTGAGAGGTGATGTTTCCTATCCCAAGTTTAAATAACAGTGTGATAGTAAAGCTGGTCAGTATCTGTGTGCAGTAAGCAATTTAAAGATATATCCCTGCTTGCAAATAATACAATTAACTTGACTCCCCCTGAAATCAACAAGGTTTATCCCAGGAGTAACTAATTTCAAGCACTTAAGGCTGGATCCAGCCCCCTTTTCTTAACAATATATAGCTCTTGATTTATGTATACCTTTCTAATTACATTGTTGTCTAATGGCTGAATTGTGTGGCACTTATGGACTACTTTTTTCATATTTAAAGTAGTTTTAAAAATGATCTCTCACAACAAGCATTATAGCATTGAAAATCACAATGCAGTTTGTGCTTTCTAGTTCATACACCAGCCCACAGCCATAATGATGACCTAGTTGATATTTATAAGGGTAATATGCTATAATGATGAAAATTCAGCAAATACAATGCTTGCATCTTTTGATCATGTATCCATCTGTCTAGTGTTACCCCTGTGATTAATATTACAGTAGATTATTCTCCCTCAGGTCCAAGCCCTGCATTTTTATATGAATTTCTAAGTTTCTTGCTATACAGATTTAATTCTGTTCATATAGTGCTGTCTTGGGATTCTGTATACATGACAATCACCCAACAGACTCATTAGGAAATATATTTTTGCAGCCCAAAACTGAAATGGTCTAACTCAATTTTTATATTCTACTCTGCAGCAAATATTTCAGTTGCTGGGTACTAGTTTTAAATTATAAAAATAGTTTTTAATAGTTTTGTTATATAAATAAAAAAAAATATGTTTATATGTGCATTATTTTTAGAAAAAATATTGTCATTATTTTAAAACAACAACCCCATGAAAATAAAAGTAGCCATAGTTAGTAACACAGTAGTCATGCTGTTCATGCGGTTGGAAAATTGGGACAGACTGCATGCAATTCAGAGGCAAACACGACAGTTCCTTTGAATGATAATCAAGTACGGCACATGCGTCCATGCACAAAGACGCCAAGCTAAATGTAGCGATGTGGCAACAATAGGTTAATACAAAGTACAGTGTAGTGGATACTAAGATTGTGAGTAGTACAAACACTTCAATCACAATGTGAATGCAGTAAAATGAATAAATGAGTTTATTGAAAAAAATTATGAATTATTATGAAATATTTGACAACAGCAGCAATTTCCAAACCTTGGTATTGTGGGTAGAAATAGGCTGTGTGGTGTCTCTCCTCTTTCTGTTCTCTCAATAAAATACATTGGGCTGGATTCAGACCTTGTTAAGTGCATTAACTTAGTTACACATGGGCTAAACCATGTTGAATTCAGGGGGAGTCAAGTTAATTGTATACTTTGCATGCAGGGATATATCTTTAAATTACTTACTGCACACAGATAATGACCAGCTTTACTATTACACTGTTATTTAGACTTGGGATAGGAAACATCACATCTCAACACTAATACTGTTTGCAGCAGATGAAATATGACTCATAGAAACATAGAAACATAGTAAGTGATGGCAGATAAGAGCCACATAACCCATCTAGTCTGCCCATTTGTTTATTGAAAACTATACTGACCCTAGACCCTATTTACCCTCAATTTGGTTTACTCCCCTGAAATGAACATGGTTTAGCCCAGGAGTAACTAATTTCATGCACTTACCAAGGTCTGGATCCAGCCCATCATTTTTATTTGTAGGTTTAAGCACAGTCATTATATGGCCTACACAGAGTTGCGTGTTTCAGCAAAAAAGACACAACCCTGAAAAGCCCATTGAAAAAAGGGCAGTCATTTAAAATACCCACAGTCGGAGCCGTACAAGTTTAGGCTTTTTTTTGGTGAGGTTGTATAGTATGTGGCTTTAGTTTACAATCTTAAGCCTTTTCTTTCCATCTGTACTACACTGGGCAGCACATTCACTCATGGCCAGTTCACAGTACCCAACCTTCAGGATGAGGCTGTCAAATGAAGTGTATCATAAAAGTAAGTCATAAAAGTGTGGGAATATTTTCAATTACATTTTTTTTAACCCTTTCTATTTAACTCTTAAATAATGTAAATGTTACTATGTACACTAAATGTATTGAGTTGGATACAGACCTCTGCATTTGCTGTGCTGAAAGCTTAGAGTACTGTGGCAATGGAGTTCCAAAGCTGTATCCAGCTTTCTGTGCTTGCAAGGAGAGATCACTCCCCTTGCACATACAGACTTATGACCATGGACCCTACCTTAATATATCCTCAATGTCCCCGTGAGGATGGCACTGAAGTCCTCCCATACTGAACTATTAAAATATCTGCTGCCTCACATCTTGCGAACGTGCTGTAGGCCAGTGCCAGAGCAATGCGCTCTATGAGGGCTGGAGAAGCAGTGCAGCAATAGGGGTGAATGGATGAGAAGAGGAGCCTTTTCCTCTTCTTATATGTAAAAATGGTTCCGGCAAAGCCATTTTCACCAAAGAGAAGAGTGGACGGACCTTCCTCTCTTCTATGTAAATATCAGTCACTAGAGTCACTCTATTGTTTGATATTTACATAGATGGATCTATGTCAGCAGCCTGTGGTGCCTTTCTGCCCTACAGTGAGGGCACAGTGGACACAGTGAGGGCTTCAATCTATAGTTTTTAGGCGGGTGCTGCACACCGTAGCATCGGCCCTGCTGTAGGCATTGCTATTCATCTCAGAAACAATTCCATTATGGAAGTCTGAATCTGTAGGATCTAGATACATAATAGAAGTGTGGTGTCTGCACCTGTGTGCACGCAAAATGCGGTTTGTAAAATAACCATTTTGCATAAGTCTGGATCCCATCTGGAGTTACTATAATAACCATAAAAAATTATAATTATGGCTGGATCCAGAATTAATAACATATTTCATATGCATGGGGAATGTAATGTACAGAATGGTTAATCATGCAAAAAAGCTTTGGAACATCCTCACTGTGGGACGGATCCAGAACTACGTCCGTCTTCCATAGACGGACGTAATTCACTGAACAATAGCTACTGCGCATGCGTAGTAGCTATTGTACGTAATCTGCGTATCGTTTAGATACATAGATTGCGCATATGCGGTCTTTTAGACCGCATATATGCAATCTACGTATCGTTTGCATGCGCAGTAGCTATTGTTCAGTGAATTACGTCCGTCTATGGAAGACGGACGTAGTTCTGGATCTACCCCTGTAAGATTACCATTCCAGGTCTCACCTACCATGCATATTTCGTTGGCATGGTGATTGGTTCTGGCCCCACGTCTGGAGACTGAATTCCGCACGTAATTCTGCATGGGATGAATGCTATCTGATGCATAGTTGCTTTGTGGTGCAGGTCATTTCCGTACATGGCGTACAAAAATCGCCTGACTATAATGTGGATCCGGCCCTATAACAGGGATTATTATTTGAGGGATATAGACGTTTTAACCATCTATGTTGCCCTGTCCTGCCCAGAGACATACTTATTCCATATTCTATTACAGACGGAGAAGAAAAAGAGAGAAGAGAGTAACGAACAGAAAAAGAAACCACAGATGGCACAACTAAAGGTAATTTAAATAATGTAATATTCTTCCTCTACCTCTTTGTGAGCCAAAGGGTAAGGTGATGTGTACAAGTCAATCTATTTTTATTTATATACTAAGTTGTCTGTACATGGTGTCAGTATATTAAGTATTGCTTATGTAGCCCTATCATATAGACATAACAACTTTCAGTGTATTGCCTGCTGGTCAAGAACTGAATTAAGCAAAATGTTTAAATAAGTAAATCTAAACTCATTTTTTTTTCATTTCTTTCTGTCACGCTAGTATGCAGAACTCAAATTTCTCATTATGTCCAAGACCATATCATTAAATGTTTTGTAATTAATACAGAAACACCCCCAAAGCATTAAACTGTACATATTGTAAAGATTGTCTGATGAGTAACAGAATTTAATCAGCTCTTCCGGCTGTGTCATGTTTGGGTCAAATGCTATACAAAAGGTGAATGCCCAAAAGGCTGTTCTATGAGCTTAAATCAAATCAGCACGGAATCCCTACAAGGCACATGAGATTAGACAAGCTAGTATATATGATTGGACTGTTGTTGTCCTAAGGTGTCTTTTAACATTTCCCAAATTTTACATTTTAACTGCTTCTCAAGAATTTTTTTTTTCATTTAAATTCTAATTCTAATACAAGTTTCAAAACTATGCTTCACAAAAAGTCAATTCTCCAAAGTTTCTTGTTACATCTACTAAAGAGTGAATATATGCATGTACCTGCCATTTGGTTTTATTCCTTCATTCATGGGTGATTTATCAAGGCCCACAATGGGACATTATAGCAGTCAACCTGGTACCCTGGTCAACAATGAAAGAGTCAATCTTATTGTGTCGACTGTCTGATTCTTTGAACCTTCATGAGTTAACTGTACCTATTGCCAACCCACCCACAATGTCTGAGAGACTGAAAATTCGATAGCAGTCCTAGACTCATTATTGAGCAGGTCATTCTGTGACATTCTGTCCACAGGAGGACTTGATAACACAAATTATGTCATTAAGCACAGCCCAGCTGTTCAATGCATTCTTTCCAACACTGTGAAACAGGAGGAAATGATTCATAGAGCCTCTCAGCTGGGGATGGGGCATTAAAATTGACATTGAGATTGGTAGTACTGATCTTTTTAATATTGGTCACAAAACATTCTGTTTTGTTCATTGGTTCTGGAAAATGTGTTAACTGATGATTTTGTTTTTTAAAGTAAATTTATTCCCGTCATTCCCCTTTCTTGTGTGGACTTTAGGTCACTTATGCTGCCATAAGGCAGCATTAAGTCACCTGTGTGGATCAGCAGTCTGTAAGTTTGCTAAGCCACACAAAGGACTAACACCCACACCTACTGTAGAATTTAAAAGCTCCGCCTGCTCACCTTACTAAATTTAGGTGGGTGAAGGGGATACACCACCCTGTCAAATGAATCTCCAGTGGTTACAGAACATCTGGCATGCGCATGTGCAGAATACATGAAACATCAGTAAAACTGTAATAAAACAGTTTACTGCTGCTCAGACGCGCTCTTTCATTTTTTATTAAATTCTTTTACTTGAGCTGCGCTGGTGGCAAATAACTAATAAGATGTACACGTAAAATAACAAAAACTGTACATACAGTACAACAAACATTGGTGTTTTGGGCTTGTTTGTTTGTTTGTTTTTGCAATATAGAAGTATACTATAGAGGTAGATTACATACAGGCCTTAAAACACAGAAGGAAAAACTATTGACTGTGAGGAGAATATTAGAAAAGTGATCTGGAAATGGGGGAGGGGGTACTCCAGTAGATAGTCCTGTTAGGCCATAGTCTTGTACACTTTTATAATGACCCAGAAATTCTGTCATCAGCACCTTGCAGGAATAGCAGTATTGAGGGCAGCTTCCCCTTGATACTATTCCTGGTTTTACTTTTCACTTTGTGAAAAGTATTGTCTCTACAATCCTAGAATCCACAGACAGAGAGCCGTATGCACAGATCCGTTAGTTAAAGGTACGCAATTATACACGCGTACGTTACAAGCCAACACCCATGACATTCCCTTAATACCGACGGGTTTTCGTTGAGTTCCACCACCATAGAGCACCCTTATCTCTACGTGTGCATTTACGTGCGTATAATACTTACATACGTGCGTATGTAGCTAACTGCGCCCTCAAATGGTAATTTAAATGCCTCCTCTCATACACTTTCACGTAACTTTGTTCAAACAGATTTCAACCAAGCCCCAAGTGCAATTCACAAGTACGTGCCTAATGGACTTCCGTGCGTAAATTCAACATAAATAGCGTAAATAAAGTTACTACGCATGAGCAGTTACTCCGAGCTTAAACGCATGGAACTCAGCACAAAAACGGATCTGTGAATATGGCCCAGAGCCAGCGCAGTGAGTCGGTGTCACCAAAGAAAATGTGAAAATACTGGGAAATCATTGGGGGAGAATTCCTGGATCCTCCCCATTGCAGGGTTAAACATCGACCATCAGAACCACCTGACCGATGGTTACAAAGAAACATTAAATGATTCTTATCACTAATCTCAGCTGTATCATAGCAACTATGACATGCACAATACAACCACAGAGATTTGGCTGCTTTCTATGGTCAAGTGCCTCAGAGTGATGGGGCGGCCCCACATCCCACAGTCAAAAGAGGGCACATTTGTGCATTAATTTCTAACATAATGGGCTGGATCCAGACTTAAGTAAGTGCTTGAAATTAGTTACTCCTGGACTAAACCATGTTGATTGCAGGGGAGTCATATTTCATCTGCGTGATAGTAAAGCTGGTCAGTAAATGTGTGCAGTAAGCAATTCAAAGATATATCCCTGTATGCAAAGAATACAATTATCTTGACTCCCCCTGCAATCAGCATGGTTTAGCCCAACTAATTTCAAGCACTTACTTAAGTCTGGATCAAGCCCAATATCTTATTTGTTAGCTTTTGTCTTAGCTTTTGTCTAAACTTTGTACATTATTATTATTATCGTTTATTTATAAGGTACCACAAGGTGTCCGCAGCACCGTACAAAATACAACAAAATGCAGTACACACATACAGGGCAGGGATGGACAGCATAGTACATGATAATATACAGTACAGACATACAGGGTAGAGATGGACAGCATAGTACATAATAAAATACAATATAAATATAAAAATATCACAAAAATACAATAAAGTGAAGCAAGCACAGAATGCAAGGCAAAATGTGAGGTGTCAAGCTTGGCAGATCAGGGAGGAGGGGATAGAGCGCAGTAAGATGTTGAGAGGGAACCACCAGGTGGGGATGGGGTAACAGGGTAGCAGAGGGGGACAAGAGGGTACGAAGTGATGGGGAAGTGGTGGAGGAGGGAACAATACTAGGATGGAGGGCCCTGCTCACGTGAGCTAGCACCCTAAGTGGGAGGGATAAACTTACAGAAGACATAAGGAGGGGGAAGGAAGTGGACTGCTATTGTGGGTGGAGGAGAGGAGGAAGGAAGGAATAGAAGGGATAGATGTAGGATGCAGGCATAAGGCATAAGTACTTGTGATACAGTATATAATATAGCAAAACATATAATGATTTTTATTTATTTACTAATGGCAACCAGGAAGATAGCTCTGCAACATTGTAAGCAGCAGTGACAGGTTTAAATGGTTCAGTAAGTACCGTTGCACTTTAATTCATGGACAACATGATACACTTTGTAGGTCATTGTAAGCTTTCAAATCATGACATCCAAAGAGCAGAACATTACTTTTAATCTTTGTAAAGCAAGAAATTTAATCAAAGATAGAGGCATATCAGACTAGAGTTCTATATTCCATATTCCGAATTAGAATACCCAAATTATATATTACACATCAAACAAGTGTTACATGTTGTAACAAACAAATCACTGGAGTAAGCAGTCTAAAGTCATAGGCCCTGATTCACACATACAAAGCTGAGGCTTCTTAGGTGTGTATTTTTCTGTAGGTAGGGAATGCGCATGCATGGTCATGCTGACTATGCTATCTACAATACGTAACCCATAGGCACGTTGATTGACTATGTGTGGTCATTTAGGTAAGAGGAGGTGTGCCAGAGCAGCCTCCGGGGAAAGTTAGGAGAATTGGGTAGGGGGGTATGGAGATTAGGCAGGGAGGGAGGTTTAGAAAAAGTCAGTGAGTATTTTCCCTATTTACAAGAGAAGATATGCACAGTTAGTTAAGGTTCCTGTGCACTCGTAAGTGCCATACGGCACCTAAAAGCAGGAGGGGACTGAAGAAGTAGGCACAGATACATCCGTATCCACATCTACAGATCTCACACTTTAGTGTAAATCCGGCCCCTAGTCAACAGCCTTCGGAGTTACATTTGACCCTCGGCCCATTTCTTGCCCAGAACAATAGTGATTGGTATTACATTTGTATATTGTGCTAAATATTATACTAAGCATTAACATAAACATGCTTCCTACTGTATATCAGCAAAGACATCATGAATGTATTACTCTCTAGAAGACAATAATATACTGTACTGAGAAATTACCAAGTGGCATAATTTTTTAGTACAATACAGTCTGGTGGCAGACTTATAATTGTTGTTATGATTCACAAGGGACACAGTTCAGTTCAAGATGAGAGAGATTTATTGTGCAGGATAAAAAGGAAAGTCAGAACAGTGCAGAGAAATGCATGACCACAAATGATACTAGAGTCTAAACAGAATATAGCAAATAAAGATTAATCCTAAAATCCACAGCGAGAGTAGAGTATGGCAATAAATGTATAAGACTGGAGTCCACAAAGTCTGTAGTTTTAAGGATACTGGAGTCCATAAGGAACAGTAGCAGAAACAACACTGAAATTCATGAGGATGCAGACTAGAATGAAGAGTACTTGGCAGATAAGTACAGACTTGAAAAAATCAGAACTCTGGAAAACAAGGACTCAGGGGAAACAGATTTGCTGGACTCCAATAGTAATAGCAGGAACCAGGAACTGGAACACAGGATGTGGATACAAATAGTCAGACAGGACTGACAACAGCAAGGCAAACAACTTCAATGAACCAAGACTGGAGTGTGGGAGTAGCTGGTTTATATGCTGGAGCAACAGCTGTCTTAGATCCAAGATAACAAGCTCCAGACACTGCGGTAGATCCAGAACTACGTCCGTCTTCCATAGACGGACGTAATTCAATGAACAATCGCTACTGCTCATGCATAGTAGCTATTGTACGTAATCTGCGTATCGTTTTGATACGTAGATTGCGTATATCCGGTCTTTTAGAAGGGGGAAGGGGGGTGGAGACAGGACAAACTTCGCCTAGGGTGCCCAGAGACCTAGCACCTGCCCGGATTCCACACACAATTCTGAGTACACATCTCCTGCACTCCCCTCGCATGTACAGACCTTAAAGTGTCCGCATGCAGAAGACCAAATATGGAAAGGAGGATTATATGTAAGGGCTTTGGAATTACTGTACAATTTCTGTACAATTGCCATCCCTATCTCCACGACCACACATACCTCATACACATGATAAGTGGGCCTGGGCCCACCCCACATGTGAATAAAGATTTCCACTTCGGAATGCAGCATCGGGCTTCTCTACTGTGCATAAGTCACCTGTTGGTATGTATTCTGGACCCAGCCCTAAATCTTGCTTTTCTTATTTGAGGTACAAAGGAATTTCTTGTATGTAAGCAGTCTTGACATAAGGTGCATTTAGCCATTTCTAAATAACTATTCAATGTTTAAACCTTTTTATGCATAACACACAAAATGATAGTCTATGTATTTCAATGTCTGTGTAACTGAAAATAAGAGTACAAATGGACAAACATAACTCGTGCCTATGTGCCCTTACTGTCATCCATTGCAAATGCACATTAATGCGCCTGACCTGCCGCTCCAAAGGCAAGGCACAATAGGCCCATTACACTGTCTAAACGTCTAAATACTCTATGATGTTAATCATGCACTTGCCACTCTTT
>WWET01001602.1:143048-157527 GCA_011038615.1 Limnodynastes dumerilii
AGTTGTTATAGATTTTTTGTTGGTCAAGCATAAATGAGTCATGATAAACAACAGTAAATAGTTTTGCCTCTATCCAGTATATTTATAGGCTGGGAATTTTGATTAAATAAAAATACTTTGGGAATTCATATGCAGCAAGTAAGGAATCATTTTTAGAAACAGAATTTTTTTTTCAACCAATATATAAGAGCATATAACATGTATATTTCAGTCTATTCACAACTAATTGTTCTGATGTTTTCTGGGGAAAAAAATCTCCTCTTTCTATTTCCACCAATATTTTTTTTGTACATTTACAGCCTATACTTTAAATACGCAATAAAGTTAAAGTAGCTGAATACATTGGATTAAGTGTATGCTCAATATATGGGAAATTTAGGTTACTGGTAGTAAAGACATCTGTGTGCTTACCTCACGCAAATAGGTTTGGCAGTCTGCACAGAAGAGGAGTCCCACCATTTTTTGTCAGGTATCAGCTATTCCTATGCATTTGAAGCATACTTGGACTCTTAGTTTCACAACACCTGAAGAGCCACAGGTTGGCCAGGCCTGTGTTATTGTGTAATAATAATCTAATGTCATGTAACTAATCTATTTATAAATCACTGATATGTATTTTGAAATACTCTAGAATTAATGCATGCCTAATATTGCTTGCAAAAATAAGAACATTGAATAAATAAATTTATACCAGTAGATGTGTCAAGTATTGTCAGAGTACATATGTTACTCATTAAATATAATTATGAATCCACTTCGGTCAGCAAACATTTTGGTTACTGCAACATCAGGGTTTTGAATGGTTTTGGATTTCATGCTGTTTAATTGGTCATATGCTTTAGCTGAGATAATGCCTCTATTAAAGTATAATGAAAAGATAATGTGTCCACTGTATGTGTGCATTCTATGGCTAGCCAGTTATAGAAAGAAGAAAATGTTGTTACCATTTGTGGCAGAGTAAGAAGAAAACATACTTTTTAGAAACGGTTAATCCCCAGGGATTCCCCCTTTCCTCTCAGGTGGGGAGATGTGTCCTATATAAACCCTTCAAATCTGCTACATTATGGCTATTGCTAGGGAGTGTTATCTGCTGCTTATGAAGACTATGTAGCCTGAAGCTTTTTTGTGGTTATTATTGTTTCTGTAGCTGTAACCTTTCACCAAACCTTTGATATACCTGTAAGTGCACGTTTATCGGTTTGTTGTATTTCACCTTTTTGCTTTCATTGGACAGTGAAACTTTATGCCGAAAACAAATCTACCTTGGATCAGATCCAGAATAATAGCATATTCTGTATGTTAGCCTCCATTGTTGAGGCTAACGTATGGAATTTGTACTCCATAATTTCATATATGCGAGGAAATTGCACACCCTCTGTACTCCCCTTGCATGCACAGGCCTTCCACCTTTAATTTTCCATTGCAGAAGGCAAGGTGCAGATCAACCTTTCTTTCTGGTTTCCACCCACCATGCATATCCACCATTTATAGCCTGTATGCATGGCGAGTGGGCCAGTGTGTGTGTGTGTGTGTGTGTGTGTGTGTGTCTTCTCTCTCTTCTACTCCCTTTTCTTCTCTTTGCTTATCCTCAACTCTATCTTCTTCTCTATTCTCTCTATTTCTCTCTACTTCTCTCTTCTTCTCTCTCTACCCACTACATCAGCTGTCATCTCTGGTTATTTAATATTATACATATTTTAAACAAACTATAAAGTTTTAAAAAAAATAACAAATAAAGAATTTGCAAATCATGGCAGAGCAGGTAAAGAAAGGGGGGCTAATTTTTCCCTGGGATAAATTATACCCTTCATAAATTAAATTAAGAATCTTCTTTTATCACATATTAGAAAATATAAATTTTTATGGAACAATAATACTCTGCAATTTTTTTTTTATATTGCCATAATATACAGATTGTTGCCTTGCAAATTTCTGCATGAGAAATAAATTATAAAAATATTAATGTAATAAATAATACAATACACTTGCATTTGCTTTTCAAATAATTCATGGTATTTTGTTATTTAAGCTATAGGAACACATTATATATACATGTCAGGACTGTTTCTTAAATTATGAAGAGCTTGAGTAAAAATAAGTCCATAAGTATGTTGATACCTTCGGAATTCAGCTTTACATTTTACAAGAAAACAGCTAACTAAAGGAGACAAACCATCTAATTTACATACCACAGTACCTCAGTTAATTAATTAATTGTTAGTTACTTGAAGTATAGCCTACAAGCCTACAGTGCTAAGCAAGCCTGGTCTTTCATTGTCCAAGGACTGGTGATCATTTTGCTTACAGCAAATTAACACTGATGACAGTAACCCCAGAATGTTATTGTATTGTGTGTGAGTATTTATTCTCGAGCTTTGTTCTTTTATTCAGTTTCTAAGCTGGAAACAATTAACAGTTGAGAGCTAATGAACAAATAATGTAAATTTGCAAATATAGAAGCAAGGATCTAGTGGGTAAATATATGTCTATCTATCCATGTATATAGCACCCTTCTCCCTACATCTTTAGAAGGGGACGTGAAAAGTGGTCGTCTCTGGTTCAGTGCCTCCACCCGAATCTGCTACACAATGTGGGCGGGATTCAAAATGGAACTGAGTACCCCAGTGGTTGACTTGTTTAGCCACATGTACCCAATTACACTAACCATTTCAATGATGTGTCACACACACCATAGTGGGGGAAAATCAGAAATATATTTAATTCAGCAATAGTGACATGAAAGGGAGGTAGATTGAAAATTAGAAGAGGGTAGGACATAAATCAAGGGCATATCTCTCAATTATCCAGATTCCAGCGGGACAGTCACGATTTTGGGTGACTGTTCCGCTGTCCCAACTGCCTTCCAGTTTATCCCGGAAAGTGGGCTACACTGGAGGCAGGTATTTTTTTTTTCTGTTTGATTTTTTCCCCATGTGACATGCCAATGAGGATGGGGCTTTTGCAGGCCAGAGGCGGAGCTTGAGTAGAATGGATGTGGGGCTTGGGCAGGACGGAGGTGGTGCTTGAGCAGGACTGATGTGGGGCTTGGCTGAGATGGAGGCAGGGCTTATTTGTCCCATTTTCCAGGTGGCAAATGTTGGGAGGTATGTAAGGGTAACATAAAATGGTATTCACAGGAATAATAAAAATGGCTTACACACCATCACTCACTACAACCTAATCCTCTTTCCATAATGCACTCACACTCACCCAGAGCAAGCCATCCCTCCACAACAATAACCACAGCAACTTATACAACAAATAGTGTAACTAATGTCACTGTAACATTGATACACCTATTAAACTGAAGGGAACCCCTGCTACATGTAACAATAAGTCTGTAAAGATCAGTGTTGGTAGGTTTCCAATGTCCAGCTTGTCCCTAAATCAGTACTATGCAGATTTTCGATGTGTTTAATTTTATGTGATGATGCACTGAAAACCTTAAGGTAAGGTTCTGCTCATGGACTTCCTTGAGAGCGGGTGGAGTGGTCTCCCCTAGCCTGCATGGAAGGCTAGATCCAGCAGAATTACTGGAGGTTACAATCACTAGAATTAAACGTTGCGTCTATACAACTCTCCAAGTGTTTGTTTACTTTAATTCTTAAACAGAGGCACCCTACATTTAGCATATATAAAATATGCTTAAGCTGTCTTCTAAATAATTCTTAACAATTCTTTCTAGAATTTCTCCACATTAATAAACATTTGACAATGTTTACATCAATATTCATTTTACTGAAGATGGCTTGTTGATACAATATTTTTTTTTGGTATAAGTGATTTAGAAATTCCACTGGTTTGACAGCAAACACAAAAAGTACATTCCTTTAAATGACTTATGCTTAGGAAAGGGCAAATTACATCAATTTGTATTTCTTCAGCACACTGCAGCAATAAGATGGATTAATTCTGTCACTGAGTGAAAATCTAATGCGTATCTGTTACCATGAGCTAGCCATAGAGACAGATTTTGTACAGAGAGTGTGTCTGGGATATCGTACAAGTCATCACTACTGTATGATTCATTTTATACACTAAACACCACACAGGGCATGAAACAGAAGCTGGTTTTTAAGGAGGCCAGATTCTGTCAAAGATAAAAAAAAATAATCTCTCATCACCCACTAGAAATCAGTCAAAAGGAACTGATAAAGAAGTTTTTGAACTGGAAATCATGCCATTTTTATGTATTGAATTAGCAAGTCATTTTAATAAACATTAAAGCAAATACTGTGTTATTTACAAGTCCGAAGGGGAAATTCTAGTTTTAATAGGCATAAATCACAGGAGAACAGTAGCACCACGATTTTCATATGGCTGCAGATTTTTATTGAGACAATACAACTGTGTGAGAAGAGAATGCTGCATTGTGATGGTTATTTAATAATAATAATATATTGTGTAGAAAAAAATAAGCAAAACTGCAATATGGGAAGCAAACATAAATAAATACTGTATACAACAGTACAAGCAAGTACAGTATACAGAAATATTTACTGACATACACTCTGGGCAGTAATATTACAAATCAATTACATTTTGATCTTTTGATTATAAATATGTTTTGAAAATTGAAAAGAAAAAGAGCCAGGTTTGAAGTTACAAGGAATGCCAACAAATAAGTCAAATCTGCAACAGAAAAAAACATGTTGATATTCAATGAATACAAATAAATGTTTTGGGTTTTTTGCATGTATGTAGCATTGAACACATTTTTTTTACTGTACATTGTAGTTTAAAGTTAGACTAAGACAATATGGTTTGGTCATAGCACTGTTTCTCTTTTTTATACTGTTGCATCTAACTTTGGATCACCCTCATAATCGTTCATTTCAGCTCGAAACCAGGTCATTTATTAATCAATGTAAGGGTAACTGGTTTTAGTACAGGGTATACACACAGGTATATTCTTTCTCTTAAGAGTAAGTGTTTTTCTTCTCTTAAGTAATATAAGGTTTAAAATTATATCCTCATCTGAGATATTGGAAATTTCGGCTCCATTTGTAGATTCATCAATTTTTTCCACATATTTCTCTTTGGGAACTAAGAGAAAAATGACTTACTTGCCTATGTGAGCAAAATGTTTTTGTAGGTTTAGGTAAAATCCTTACACCCTCCCTTAATGACATTACAAGCGACACACATTCTCTGAAGTCTTTTCTAATTTCAGCTGTCCAAGGTCTGATTAGCCAATAGGTGGCTGATAAGATTGCAAAATAGGGTGAGGGACTTTAGGAGGATGGAGAGGGTTTATTGGGTTTGAACCTGAAAATAACATTCCTAGAATATATATCTAGAGAGTGTGTAAATAACTCATTGGTGCTTTGCATTGTTTAAATTAATCTCTGGTGGGTATTTTGCATTGTATATAATAGTCACTGGGTATTGGTGTGTTCACTACATTGCATGGCAGTCTTTGCAAGAAGGCCTGGCACTCTTGCAATTACCCATTAACAAACCATAACATTCTATCTTTAAAATAAAAGTCAGAGAATTTGTTACATACATCTGCAGATATATGATAAGCCACCAGCCACTTACAAGGCTTCTCTGTTTGGTAGTCCTAACTCTAAAACAATCAGAGTCCCATATATCATGTATTTTTAAATTGAGAGCTAAACTCTGGCAGAGGTCCCCAAGTCTCCAAAACAGCCATATATATATATATATACTTCAGATCGTACCCATCACAGTCCTCATGGTCTGTAAGTAGTACTTTACTTGCCACTAAAGAGGAAGTAGTTGCTTTGCAAAACAAACTTCCTTTTTAGTGGCAAATACTACTTACAGACCACAGGGACTGTGATGGGTACGATCTTCGCTCCCAGTTTCGCAAATCTGTATATGGGAAACTGGGAGCGAGATCACATCTATTCCATCACCGCGCAGTCCCCAATCAAAATGTATGGTTAATATATTGACGACTTGATCCTTGTGCGGGGGGGTTCGGAAGTAAAATTCAAACACTTTGCCAATGATCTAAATCGTAACACATATAGTCTGAAGTTTACTTTTAAATATGGAGGAGACTCCTTAGAATATCTTGATCTTTTGATTAAATCGCCCACTTTGGAAGGAAATAAAGTTGCAACCTCTACATACATAAAAGAAACTGATGCTAACAGTTACTTGAAATTCGACAGCTGTCATATGAAGAAATGGGTTAGTAACATCCCCTACTTACAGTTTGTACGTCTGAGACGTAACTGCTCTGACCTAACCAGTTTTGATGAACAGGCCGCTTTGTTTAAAAATAAGTTTTTGGAGAGGAATTATCCTGAGGGAATTATTGAGTCAAGCTTATGTAGAGCTAGAGATAGAGACAAAAATTCCCTATTGGAGTATCAACCTAAAGCTGTAATGGAACAGGAAATTGTGTGCCTTCACTACATCTTTTAATAATGCTAGTTGTCGAATTAGAGGTATTTTATCTAAACACTGGCCTGTCTTGAAAATGGACCCCATTTTGGGAGATCTATTACCATCACAACCAGTTTTGAGATATAGAAAGGCCAAAAACCTTAAATCTTTCACCGAGTTACCTTCAACCAACTGAACCCATTAATCATCCTACACTATCCAGACCAACAGGTTTCTACCCCTGCAGTAAGTCCAAGGCCTGTTCTTTTTGTCACCCTGAGAAGAAGACCTTCTCTAATTTTGAGGGGGACAAGCAGTTCAAAATTAAACATTTTATTAATTGCCAAACTATCTTTGTGGTGTATATGGTGGAAAATAGCTGCGGTTTATGCTACATTGGGAAGACTAAAAGAATGAATAAAATTAGGATACTAGAATCTCCGCAATATTAAAAATAAATTCCACAACCACAGCTTGTCTAAACATTATGCTCAGGTTCAGGGGTCAAATGTGGAATCTTTTAAGGCTAAAGCTGTCAAATGGGTACCGAGAGACATTAGAGGGGGGAATAGGGAAACAAGGCTACTCCAGAGGGAAACCTACTGGATTGTAACATTAGGTACATTAATGCCCCATGAACATAATGAGGGGTATGAAATCACCCCCTTTTTGTTGGAGAAGTCTTTAGTAGAAAGGGGAAATTAATTCCCACTCTTTTATTTAGTGTATTTAGTTTGCTACACATGCGTGTAGATTTTGTATGTGTTTTTTTCATTTTTATAAGTGTACATTACATATGTTATTACAATGTCAATGTTTTATTCTGATGCAACAGTGACCAATATTGGTTTACTGTATTTTACTATATATCGCAAATATGTGTGTTTAATATTAACCTGTTATTAAGTAATCTATGAGGTCTTGTTATGGAGATAGAGGAGATAGTGGGTTAGCGCCCAGGCTGTGGTGTTGGGTTGGTAAGGTTGGGTGGGTAGGTAGGGTGATGGTGGATATGGGTGAAGGTCAGGGGTGAGCAGCAGTGGTCTTCTAGTGCCCCAAATGAAATCACTAGTAGAAAGTAAGGTAGAATTAGATTAAGACTATTGCGCTACAACGGCCCGTTTGTGGGTATAGTGGTTCCTGATGTAGAGATGGGTAAAGGATGGCAGTGATGGGGGTAGATGGGTGGTGATAAAGTATATGGGGGGTATAGGTACAAGAAATCAATTTCTACATAATAAATAATATTTATTTCAATAAACCTATGCCCCCAATTTTAAATCCAATAAAGTTGTCCATGTGGTTATTTGTATGATTTTTGGCTGTTGTGAGTGGTATCATCAACGCTTGTTCGCTTACCACTACAGCTGCTGCAGTGATCAATTGGTCAAACCAGAGCTATTCAACAACTTGGTGATTGGGCTATTACAGGCGTTATATCTAACTGAAGCAGGAGAGCTCAGGACAAGACTTTGCATTGTCTGTCTCAGCAGTGCAGCTTTTAGGACGTTATTTCTATATTTTCTTAGGTGACTCGAAATCTCAGAATTTGGTTATAGATTGTTAGACTTAGACATGAACTGTGACTGTGCAAATGTTTTAATGTAAACAGTTCTTATTCCTGTCCATGCTTAGATCTGGACTGGATGCACTAGCTTTGGCATGCTCTTATTGTACATTAAATATGTACCTCCTCCTCTTCCCTTAAATGACACACCCTTCAGAATGAAAACCTCTGCTGCTCGAGTTGTGTTCCAGTCTGAATTTGTTTATTCTTAGTTTCTGAGCATATGTAGTGAACAATCATGCCATATGTGAACCGGTGTACGCTCATCTATGATGTCCACATTCACAGGAACCAAATCAAGGAATATAGTTTTATAGTCTTAAAATATAAATAATGCTGGCAGTTTTGTGCTTCTGGGTCATTCCAGCAGGTTATGGGCTCAGCGGCAAGAATTTCTCAGTCTTCCCTCTGTAGAATTTTGAGGGTTGTACTGAGTTCCAGTTCCAGGTCAATCAGTTTATTAATTTATCTATGAACGAGGAAGGATTGTGTCTGTTAAATAGCAATTTGCAACCAGAGGTCAATTTCCTCATGTCATAGGTGCCATGGATGGTACACATATAGCTATGGTCCCTAGGGAGGACATTTTTCTGTCATTATGAATTGGAGAGCTCCCACTCCCTGGATATCCAGATTATATAATGTTGTTTTAACTATGATTTATTCATGGTAAGGCAAAGCTATAGGCAAGGCTTTGATGATGTTTAGATTTATTTTCATTATCAAAAATGTATATAATGGGGTAGATCCAGAACTACGTGTGTGCGTATGTATTTTAGCGGTGCGTATTTTCGTACACGTAAGGTCGCTACACTCCCCACGGCACACCCCTTGCACGGACGTATTTTCTCAAATTACGTGACCCAAACCCTACCTTAACTTTTCCTAACGTAACAGCATACGTCCGCTAACGGGCGTACAGACTACGCGAACGTACGCAGCTTAGCACGCCCATACTGTACACTTTAAATACCACCCCCCGCCTACTTCACGTAAAACGCACGTATTGGTCACTAACGTAAATTTGGCATGCCCACACGTAAGTATTTACGTTTGCAATACGTGAATCACCCATACGTTCGAAAATACGCTACGTGAATGTGCATATTTTCTGTGGTGCGCATGCGCAGTGCGTACAAATCTGCGAATTTACGTCTCCGCCACATGTAAATTCGCGGAAATGCGTAGTTCTGGATCTGCCCCAATGTGTATAAAATAAAAGGCCTTGCATTGAAATGTTTATTTATTAGGTGTCAGTGCCTTACCTCTGACCCCTATATTAAATCAAGCTGCATGCTGTATGCAACTATGCACATACAACCATCAGGCAGGTTTTGGAAAAAGTCATTGGCCAACTCAAAGGTAGGTTTTGGTGTCTTGACTGGTCTTAGATATGTAAGCACCCGCTATTGCATGTTATATGGTTGTGATGTGATAATATTGGTGTTCTCCATAATAGTGGTGTGATATGTGGCTAGTTTGAGAGGAAAACTTTAAGTGTCACATAATATATCATCATTCAGTTATCATGAAATATTCCATATGCAATCTATTAAAATTACTTTGGCAAGTATCAAAAATAGTAATGTTAAAATTTATTTTTAAATAATGAAAATGCCTGTTTTCTGTTCGTAAGATGCATAAAATGTAATATAACACTGATAAAATGCGATAATCTTTTATATGTATTATAATATAATAACTCCTATTTGCCATTTGCCTATCTGTACTTAATTAATATAACAGACAATTTTGTTAGAAAGTTATATTGTACATATTTTTGTTAAAATTCGTTGTAACTTGAATTCAACATCATGATGCCTTTGATATTTTCCAAACAAAAAAAATAATATTTTTGTATTCTTGATGTGTAGTGTAACAAGCACATTTTTATTATATTTTAGTTCACAAATGTATAGTGATAGTCTTCAAAGTTTCTGTTATATCTTTTCTTGAAACCTTTGGGAAACCTTTACAAAGATTTATTCAAGTACATTTACCAGCAGCAAATATGATGTAGAAGCAAACAAAGAGTCAGCTTGTAATAATCATATATTTATTACTCTAAAATAACAGATGAAAGATGTCATATTGTTGCATGACACTACAAAAAGTATCAAACTGTTATCTGTTAAATTGCAAATATTGTAAATTCTAATAATGGGAATTATTTTGGGGGGCTCTGGAGTCTTTCTTCCTCTTTGTTAGTGTTTGATTAACTTGCTGCATGTGTATGTACACTTTATTGAGTATGCAGAGGTTGTTGATGACCAGGTAGAGAATCAGCATTTTTCTATAAACCTCCCTTTTATTTAATGTGTTTAGTGTAATAATTTACCGTTCTTATTTATAAATATTATTGAGAGGTTGTGCCTGCAATTATTAGCAGTATAGCAGAGTAACAGCAGCTTCAGTAACTATATGAGATTAACAGCAAATTTACAAGGCTGAGGAAGAAATCTCTCTCACACAGACTCCTCTCACAGAATCTTCTGTCACACTCTCACAGAATCTTCTGTCACACTCTCTCACAGAATCTCCTGAATGACTGACTGTGCGCGCCATATGCAGTATTTTAAATATCCGGGAGTCAGAGATTAAGCATATGATTGGTTGCACAGACAAGCTCCGCTCCAATTACCGGCACCAGGCTCAAATATAGCATCTTACTCGGGCTTTCATCCCTGTGGGACTTCGTCAGGAGGTGTGGTTCATGAAGGACCATGTGATACATTTATACATAGTTCATTCATCAATTATGCGCCAGGTGTAAGATCTAAAGTGCAAGATATTTAACAATTAATATAAAATATCTTTATTCTTAGGCAAACAGGAGTCTTTTTACAGTTGCAGGATACAAAAAATATATAACTAAATAAAGCATAATAAAAAATTTTCATAAAAATAATAAAGGAGTTTTTGTAGACAGTTTCAGAATTGATTGCTCCAAGTACATTTAAATTTAAAGGGATCTCGTCTCAATTTTCATATATTAACTTCGGAAGTACAGGTCCCCTAAATAAATCCAAATTAACATTATGGGGCAGCAAAACCTCTCAAAAACATTTTTTCTGAGAAATGCCCAGAAAACATGGCCAATAACAATGGGCAATAATCTCCATATACTTGCAAATCACAGGCAAACTAGTAAGTCCATGTATATTCAATGATCGCTCATGGTCAAAGTTCCGACGATTGTTTCGGAGCTCACTGGCCCCTTTATCGAGGATGACAGAGAAGGCATGAACATTGTGACCATAGGTGACCTCCTAGACCTATAGTCACAATGTTCATGCTATTGTTATTGGTCCTATTATTCACTGTTATACATTAGGCAACCTGGCGTTCTACCTCTATAGGTCTCCAAATGTTTTTATTATTATGTTTGTGTGGTTTAAGTACACTATGTTTTTTTGTACACTTTTTTTGCCCTGGGATATTACTACATTGGATTTGTCATTTTTTATGGTGAACAGTGTATTTTGTTACTTGAAAAGTGCAATTATTAAAGCTGTGTTTTTTTTCTACTTTTTACAACGGATTCATTTTGAGTGCTGGCTTTACTTTAAGTATGTTATGTTTATCTTTTTCAGCCTAGGCACCTACCATATAGGACTTTTAAATGAGTGCTTGCCACAAGCCAGTTTTACTATGGTTGTCAGTTTATATCACTTGTCCTTATGTATCAAACCCACTGTCCTATAGAGTGTAAGCTCGTAAGCAGGGCCCTCCTACCCACCCAGTCTGTCTGTTATTACCCAGTGTTGTTATAAAGATTGTTAAATTGTAAAGCGCTACGTAATTTGTGGGAGCTATATAAAATCTGTTAATAAAATAAATAAATATGTAGATATCAAAGCACAACAACTTATTAATTACCAACAATATTATATGACCAGAACTTAATATATATATTCTTCATAGTAAATTAACATACAAGGTAATTTAGAGAGGGTACCTAGGACAGCCGAAAAAAATAAAAAAAATGATAAAGATTCAGAGGAAGGCTGTTGAGAGTTATTATCCAGAAAGACTCTCTCTGGCCCAACTTTTTTAATCTAACCCCTCCTCTTTTATCCCTATCCACCAATTCAATAGGTTTTATTTTCAAGGTACTTTCGATTGATGTACTTTTAAAAAATGACGTTGGACACTATGGTTAGTAATACCATTTGAAATATTGCGTTGGTGTTCCAAAGCCCTAATCTTAAAAGCACGTTTTGTTTTTCCTATATATTTGTGTCCAAAGCCACACTCTAACATATACACCACATGAGATGTAATACAATTAATAAAGGTTTTAATGTTATAACTTTTTTATTAGAAGAATCTGTAAAAGTTTTTCTTTCATAGTGTGCAAATTTGTATATCTTGCAGTTACCACATGGATAATAACCACAGGTGTTACATGCCACCGCCGTGGCAGGAAGGCATATCGGCTCTTACCTTTGGCTCCCAGTGTTCTTTGCTCATGCAGATCCCGGCAATTAAACAATCACCACGTGGAGCACCACTGTGGCTTCGGTTGGGCACGCACTCCACCACTCTGCCCGGATGGGATATTTCCACCTTTGCCTAGGGAACATCCCAACAGTTTTGGAGGCAGGATGGCTACTGATCAATCAGGGGTCAGCAGCCTCTTTATCAGACTGGCTCTGTCACTCTGAGTTATAGCGTCTGATTTTTAGCCTGTGACCTGCTCTCCTTCTAGTGCTTCTGCCTTGTGCTCTGCGCCAGTGATTTTTGAGGCTCCTACATTCCGGCCTTGTTCCCTCCAGTGTTCCAGCCTCTCTGTTTCTTTTTTCCCTGTGTGTGTTCTCAGCTTTGCCTTGCCTTCTCCTGAGTGCCTGTCATTGTTCCCCTCCAGGGGGTTCCTTTGTTGTTGTGAGTGTGGTGTGTGAGAGCCCCTGTGCATCTTGTCTGTCTCTTGTCTGTCCCCTCTTATCCTCCTCTGTCGCTTGTCTCGGTGCAACGTTCCTTGTAGTTTGCTTCAGGTCAGTCCTTTCTGACCTTTCCTTTTCCTGCTTTTGCTCCCATCTGTTCTCCTCCTAACTCCATCTTGGTTTCATCTTTCCTCTCCTGGGCGACGCTTCCGAGTGCCGCGACCTGTTAGGGGTCCTGCAGCACAGACTATTCCCACCATTAGTGGCTCTAGTCCACATCAGGCCCTAGTTAGACTCCACGTCCTGGTTGAGTTGTCCGTAATACGCGTTCAATATTTAGTGCATTTATGCTAATGAAAAATGTATTCCTTCTATTGATTTGCCTACAATGACTGTGGATTTTTATCAACTACTTGAACTTTTTATAAATCTAACAGAGGTAAACTTGTAGCATATAGGAACATTTTGCAATAACAAATGGAGCCCAACAAAACTTGGTCCCCTTTCTGCTACAATTGAACATACAATTATTTATATACTGTATTCATAAGAAAATGATAAAAACTAAAAAGGAGTGAGGACAGCGGGCAGTTAGTTTGAGTCCTGCATGACAGACGCCGAGAAAAACACAAGATTTTTAAAATGAGGTTCTAGGCAGCAGCAGATATAGAATATTCTTTGGGAGGGTGTGGTCTATTGACTTATTCAGACCCCTCTCCCTTTCTAGTATAAACTCCTTGCCTTAATTATCTTCACCCACCACTATCTCTCTTCCCTTATTCACTTAACCCCCTCTTTGATTACTTCTTCAGTTAGTTTTTTCTTCTCATATTTTTACTAGTTACTTACCATCTAAGCTTTTTTCTTTTACCAGAGGAGTGATACTTGAAGAAGTATTGATCTGACACAACTGAAACAGTTACCAAGACCACTTCCCCACAATAGGAGAGGTGCACTAAGGAGTTTAGAAATAACCACTGTTATAAGGAACACACACAGTCACCCTTGTTGGGGGACCGCATGTAAAAAGAAATCTCTGGTCTATTAAATTAATAAGGAATTTTTATCAATTAAAATATAACAATCTTTATTATACTTTCATTAATATTGGATTCCACAGCAAATTATTAAAAAACTTCTTAACCAACAGTGCATAACATCGAAAATATATTAAAAACAACACAGGGATTTAGTCTTGTGTATATTGCCTTGGGTAACCACCCTGTTTTATGCCAGTATAGAGAAAAAATATTTATAGAGTAGTAACTCTAATATAAGGGTCCATTTACTATCATTAGTGCATCGAGCGCCAATGATAGCAGCCAGGCTCGCTGTGCCTCGCAGCAAGCCTGGCAGCACCATGGGTAGTATTTACTAATACTTACCCATCCGGGCAGGTCCCATGATGGTCAGCAATCCTTTCACTGACATCGTTCAATCTCGCTCGGAAACTAAGTCCCAGCGCATGCGCAGTAGCTGCCTTTTGGGAATTGTAAAATTTCAAGTCTTGAAAGGCAAAATCTTGTGCACCTGCAATATAAATTACTTTATAAACTGATTTGAAGCAACCTCTATCTTGGATGGATATATATATATATATATATATATATATATATAAATTGAATAGATTCTCCAGAACAATTCACAATTCTCCCTTATAACTCCC
>WWET01001602.1:164520-177398 GCA_011038615.1 Limnodynastes dumerilii
AAAAAAGAAAGGAAAGGGAAAAAAAACGTAGTTTTTTTTTTTTTTTTTAAATACGGCCAATTCAGAGGTGCGTGTTTCTGAAAAAACACGCACCTCTGAATTAAACGTTTTTTGCGATTCCATGTTGCGACCAGGCGCAACTCTGAATCAGGTCCTGAATCTGCATATGCACTCTCCCTTGTCAAGATTTATCCCAGCTCGTTCTCTCAGATCATCATAAAATGTACAACTCTCGTCTACAAGTTGTCTGCAAGTAATAATCCTGCTTGGTTTTGATTGATTTAATTGATTAGTTACATTCCTGACATTTGTTTTGATTGCGGTCACACAAAATAAGAAATAAGTTACACTGAAAAACTGTTTACTACCCATTTACTACATAAAATTATAGAACACATCTAATAACTAACTCACACAAATAATTGTATTTACAGAAAGAGGCAGAAATACATGCAAAAATTAGACTTCTTATACAATTAGCAGTAATAGAAGTAGCACCAGGCTATTTATTAGATCAGTGATCACAACCAGATATATATTTGTTGGATTTACCGTATTTCCCCACGTATAAGACGCTCCCTTGTATAAGACGCACTCTGTTTTTGCCTAAATTAAAAAAAAAAAGTTTTAAATATATTTTTTTAACTATTTTACATTTAATTAAGAATGGGGTGCATCTTATAGAAGGGATATGGCATATAACACTGAACTTGCCTTTGCTGTTCCTCCAGCGGTCCCTCAGTTTCAGGCTCTCTCCACCGCAGCTGACTCAGCCTCTCTCCCTCGCGGTGCGCGCTGTACAATGACGTTGTGTAACCTTAGGTCACGCAACATCTATGTACAGTGCGTGACGAGAGGGAGACAGCCAGAGGCACAGCTGCGATGGAGAGAGCCTGAAACTGCCGGAGGGACAGAAAAGGTAAGTTTAGTGTTATATCCCCTGTATAAGACGCACCTGATTTTTAGACCTATTTTTTGTCTAAGAAAGGTGCGTCTTATACATGGGGAAATACGGTAGGTGCTTTATTTATAGACATCACCATCCTATATGCTCAGCAAACTTTCGTTTGCTCTGTGATGTCATGATTGTCCAGATTATGGGAGGGGAGTATAATGTAGGAGGGGGATAGTATGCTAATAGTATAGTGAGGACATGCACCCTCCATATTATTGCTGAATTAGTGCGTAATGCGGAAATGAGCACACCTGAAATAATTGCAGACCGATCCAATTGCAAATGTGGTCCAACCCAAAAAAGATTTATTCCGAATGGAAAAGGGTTATCTAAAGTACTGCTCACCGCAACATCCAGCGCAAGTTAGTACCAATGCAAGCTTAACTAGAAAAGCTCCTGTGCCTTCAGAGCTAGAGCATGGTCTTTTAACAATCAGGATCAAAAGAATGTCTTCTGTCTGGTTGATAGGTGGATTTCTCTGGTCATCTAGAATTTTTTGGTCTTCAATGAATCCTCACAGTTTTCTATTGTCCCTTGTCCAGAGGTTAATCAGCATAATGTACAGGTGTTCCTAGCCTAGGTAGCAGGGTCAACCTAACTAAGCAAGCAAATGTAATATTATACTTTATGCCTATAACATGTGTACCCTTGCTACACTACAAGTCTAAACATGACAACATTATAACATTTTGATAATGATCAGAGGATTATAGCTCATTTGAACCTCCTGTGAATAAAACAAAGCTTTAGTGACTTAAAACAGATTTTATCTATTAAACATACATTGCGCCTGCATGGAAATATGATAATATTGATTTGTTATCAAGCAGTGTTATAAGATGAGAGCCCGTGACTCGCTATTGCATACCACTCTGTGTGCGTTTTTCCTCTCTTAGAATTCCTTTGTTCTCAACCAGATTATACTATGTTGTCCTGTAATATGTATTTATTATTTTATATTTCTAGTTGACTTCCACAATATCCACTTCTCTCACTCACATGAACTTAAATTTCTCTGACCCCTACTTAAAAACTTCTGTGCCATCCTCACGTAGGATAGGGACAGCACAGAAGATTTCAGGTAGATGTCAGGGAAAATAATTCTGTGTAAGTGAGAGAAAGGACCTCCCCTTGTCTGCATGGAAGCTCAGATTCAGATCAGATGGAGCTCAGGCATCATCATCATCATCATCGTCGTCGATGATCACAGAACAATCTAGAATTTGTAAATGTGTGTTTTCCTGTCAGAACTATATAAGAAAATGGAATTCATATAGGCTGACATACACCAGTATTGAGTATTAACATATTTTTCATGAAAAGTAAATGATGTTTCTATGTATGACTAGTTTATATAAAGGTCACTAAAGAAACACACCTGCTAAAGAAAACATGGACATTAAAAGGTTTACTAAAGGAAATGTACCATGCAACATACTAGGTGAGATGCACATAAACCCTGGACTGATTGTATGGCTCATTTAATAGATAGGCAATATTGCTACCCACATTTATTTCTCAGTCACATCAAAATATGATATACAGTACATGCATTAATAAAAACATTACAATGTACTATACTGTATGCACTGTACTTTATTTAATGTGGTGCCTGGATGCATTTCATTCTTACACCACACTACATACACAATATAGTCAGTTATTTGTACTTGTCACTATATGTTATTATATTTAGCTGAATAACATTACGGCAGTTTATAGCTACTAATGGACTGAAAATGTACACTATACTGTAAATGCAGTATTCTGTTCCATTTTATGATCTTCAGGATGTTAGTTTTCTGGTGTATATTATAAAATAACCATAAATATGGCATATGTGTGTATTACAGTTTACATACATAGCATTTATAAATAAGCATTATTTGTTACAAAATCCATCAATGTAATAAATAGTATAGAAAATCTAATTTAACAATCATATAGCCCATATATATGCATTTGTCATACTTGCAACAAACTGTATTTTAGGAAAAGGTTAATTGTAGAATATATATATATATTTTTTTTTTTTATAGTTTATGAAGTGATTTACATCAAATCGACTCCCACAACAGACACATTGGAATGACATTTTTTTCTGTTTGATTTTACTATGCAACACTAACAGTAAATTTGTCAGTTTATATATTTTTTCATTTTTAAAATCGCCAAGGCAATCATACAAATGGCAAGGTTGTATTTTTGGGCGATTTTATGGCGATTTTGCTTAAGCAAATCCGGCAATTACAAAAGAAATCCTGTGATTACAAAAGCTCCATAAAAATCATCAACAAATTGTTGATTTTCTTAAAAATCAACCTTAGAAATCTAACTTGTAATCTTCTTATCTCTTTAATAAAGGCATGTAAAGGTAATGTAGCTTTGTTACAGTTTCCCAGGTAGGGTCCTCACCAGGGCGTAGAGTCTAAACCAGGGCCAAGTATTCACTAGAGTCTCTGATAATGGGGATAGGCCTGGCTGCTGGCACTTGATAGGTCATGGCACCAGGTGATAGCCTCCAAGGAAACCTGCAGCATAGGTACCTAGGCTGGAACCCAAACACACAGAAGTACAGGCTGGAACCCTTGCATATCGGTACACAGACTGGAACACTTGCACAAAGATACATAGAATGGAACCCTTCACTCTGACACTGAGTAGATAGAAATAGAAGGAAAGGATCCAAGGGTAGTGCAGGGTAAAATTTAGTACCACAAGAGTAATACAGATAACAACAATGCCTTCCAGTAGATGACAACACCTGGAAGGGCAACAGGTATGTTGGGGTGGAGCTACTGACCTGACCTGTGTTGGACACACGTGTTTTTTGTGTATCTCTTTCACCTGCTGGAACCGATTCCCCTGCTTCCATCCAGGACGCTGGTTTTGATCGTAGAGGGTGCACAACTGAAGTGACCTAAAAAAGTGGACTCAGTGTGACTGCTCTACAAATGTCCTCTTTTGTGTGTTTTGTGCTTGGAAAAATGGGGTGTTCCACTATATTTAAATAATAAAGTGGTCCGTTTTCTGCTGCAAGCAAAATAGCGGTCCAGATTCTCTCCACCTAAAATCCTGCTCCAGCTCGGGGCTGGTGTAAGTGTAAGATGGTGGAGATTTACATTATTTAAATGCTCCTTTTCTTAGTTGTAACAAGCCCTACAAAGTCAACAAATATTTAACTGTTTAAGATTAAAACAGCTGTTAAAACATGATAAGCATACACTATACTATCCTTTTTTTTTATACTGAACAGCAGCCTTTTTCTGCACATTTTGTTCAGGATTCATAAATCTGGATTGGGTGTTGGTCCCCAGTTAGAATGGCCCTATTTCGATAGGGCCATTTCCTCCCAGCCAGTTTTGAACTCGAGGAGGCATTGAAATCGGTGCTCTGAAAAGTTATTAAAAATAGCCACCCACTCCTTTCCCTAATTCTAACCCTCCCTTCCTGGCAGCCTGACCCTAACCCTCCCTACCCCGCACAGAGAGTTTACTCACCTGTCTCTTGGTCCGGCGATAGTGGCGGCAGAGGGATATCGTCATTTTCGAGGGATGGGTTAAATATGCCGAACGGAATACTCACCCATTCTGAAAAAAAAGTAGAAAGTGGTAAGTAAGAGCAGATATTATTCAATTGATATGTTTAAGAATGGTTAGACATTTTTTTTTTTGCAGAAAAATGAAGGAAATTAGTGGATCCTGGCAGTAATAGGACTGCCTTCTTGGGTCAGACAGAAACAGATTGGAGGTAGCTTCATATGGATTAATTTCAACGATGTTGCAATGTTACATTTACACTGAAAGAAGGATTGGAGTGGTAACGTGAGGCAGAAGTGTAGAGAGACCAGAAAGAGAAACACAAGGTAGACAGGATATACATTCAGACAAAAGTCTGCATTGCACAAATCACTCAGCGCTTGGATTAACCATAAATTTAATTCATCTAAAATTGTTTTACAACAATGCTTTTAGTTTCATGAGAATCAAACAGGAATCAAATTGGTGATCCAGCTGCCTTCATGTTCTGTTAGGATCCTAATACTTTTTTAGTATCTTTCAATGCCATTCAAAGCGGTACATGCAGTAAATAACAATAATACTTTCTGTATATTCTCAAATGTAATCCAACATACTGTTTAAAATCATAAAAACAAGCAAATATAGCAAAAACAAATAGAACTCATAGTTGCAAGTCTGACAGTCCCGCTATGATAGTAAGAGCTTCTATTTACAGGAAATGAGACCCGGTGGGGATGAAAGTCTGCAGCGATTGTGTCTCATGGAATAATTGGCTTGGAGTGTTTAAATGGAACTGCAAATGGTACATCAGAACGGAGATGTCTACTTGCTGTCACACTGACTGTGATGGCATGTAACATCCAATGACCATGTATTTCCCTATGGTTGATTTGTAATTTAATAAAAACTTTATGCAATAATAAGTAGTTAAACAACCCACACTGGACAAGATTCAGACTCACAATTCTTCTGCACTTGGAGTTTCTAACACAGTGGCAGCTGGGATCTGTAGGCAAGGAGTTTTCACCAGCAGACTCCAACCTTAAGACTTCTGCACTGTCCTCATGTACAATGGGGAGGGCTCAGCAGTGTGGACAATACAGAGGGTGCTTGACACACACTGTATTATTTGCATCTCACCCTAACCCTTTCCACCATCATCATAAATGCTCCCAGGACCGGGTCCAGACTCCTGTACAACAACTGATTTATGAAAGCTGTCTCTGTAAATCGGTTGATTTAAAGTCACAGTGTGTGCCCAGAACACTGGGCTACTCATGGAAAGCTGGATGTACGGAAGACTATTTTGTACATCTTATAGTTCCGTATGTGGGACAGGTCAGACCTCTGTGTGTACTTTATATCCTATCTATCTATCTATCTATCTATCTATCTATCTATCTATCTATCTATCTATCTATCATACAGTAAGGACTGGGTTTAGCCCTTGCACACAATTATCTAGTATGAATGCTTAACCTTATGTGCAGACAAGATAAGATAGGGTTTTGTATGTCTGAGGGGAGTAACATGGAAGTGCACAGCCCTCTCATGTGCAGACTTTCAGACCTCCATGAATACAGAACACATGCAGAGGTCTGGATCAACTTTGGATCAAGAAGATCCAGATAAGTACTGGGAATGTGCTGCAGTTGCTAAGTGAGGGCATTTTCAGTGGCGCACCCACCCCCCAAATATAGAATGCACCCAAAAAAAATCAAAAATGGACAAAAAGGTCAAAATTATAAAAAGGGGTGTGGCTTCATGGCCATGTAAGGCAGACTGACGAGGAGGAAGATAGAAATGGCCTGTGCTGCAATAGGAATGCAGGGTGACGGTGAACGGGTCACAACAAATTCAACTAGTGTTGCCAGGCAGGGGGCAGGACTTGAGGCCATGGTTTAATGGAAACCACGAGCCTCTAATCCCTTGCGGGAGATTTGTCGGCTCTCCCGGGATACCGGGTGAACTGACTGAAATTTTGGAGTCTCCTTGACATTCCAGGAGAGTCAGCAACTATGGCTTATGCACTGACACAGGCTCTGGTCCATTGTGCTCTACTTATGCATTGTATACTGCTATTGCTATTAGATCTGTTCCGTCAATGTAAAACTACTATTTTAATCTGTGAAAGATGTGCAGCATTACATTGGGGGCAGTTCGGGAGCAGAGCTTGGACGAAGCAGAGCCTATTTGTCCTGTTTTGGGCTGCAATATGTTGGGAGTTATGCTAATATACCCCACATGTATTACACACAATGGAAACCCCCCTTTCACAACCCTGTGTTTGCCACTGATTTTCCTAGTGATAAGAAAATGCAGAGGTCTTGTCAAGTCCATTGTGTGGCTCATGTATATAACTAAAGGTTATTAAAAATATTTCCAATCATATCTGTAAACCAGAAGTTTTTTTTTAAGTTTCTGCCATTGTGACAAGAGTAGTACAAATAATTGGTCAGATCTGTTTCTGAAATCAAGTAGGTGTCGTTCCCTTGTACCCACAATAGGGTGATTACAGTTTTGTGCAACAGTTTGGGCAATTGCTATGTTCCAATTTATTTTCCCTGCATTCTACCCTGTAATGTTTTATGAACAAAAATGATAAAACACAGCAATCCTCACTTATGCCTAAGGAGCATAGAGACTTCCTCAACCTCCAGGCACCATATTGAACAAAAAAGACCCTGAAGCAGGTGATGCTACTTTGGAAACTAGAATTCACGAGAGACCTCCTTGCAAGGAAATATATCAATAATGATATTCCGGTTTCAACATACATACATATTCCTGTTATTACTGTAAATTTGATCTTTCCATTGCTAATTATACTTTTTTAATAGTAAAACAGAATTTAATTATTACTCTGGGAATCAATATAGTTCAGACACACCAACAACACCATTGCTTAACTTAGAAAAATGAACTGATGTCAAAACTTGTAACACATTTCTTTGTTTTTGAATAAGGAATAAAGAAGCAAGTTTAAATCACGTTTTATGCAAAGAACAGATGTCAGATGGTAAGGATCTACTGCTTACAGATCAAGTTGCTGCTGCCAAGTCTCGCGAGCTCTTTCAGACACAGTTTCTATTAATGTCCGTACCATCCAATTTACAGAACTGAGGCAGCAGATGTACTTGAAGACACTGAGCTACTTAAGAACCTCACTCTTTAAAAGTTTGCAATATTAGTACTGGTAAGTCCTTTAATATTTTTCTATTTAAATGAAGCTTTCAGTGACTGGGAATCTACACTTTCCATGTTTTTTAGAAGCTGCAGTGAAAAAAGTCATTTTAACTTGTCTTGCATATTTACTAACTGATGTCTATACGAAATACACTATTACCCAATCACACAAAAATACTATATTCTATAATAATGACAACATCATAAACCTACTGAACACGAACAGTCATTTTTAAAAGAATATTTTAAAATAATGTTGTTGTTTTTTGTGTGGTTTTTTTTTTCCATGCTATAAATTCAAAATACTTGAACAGGATTTTCACTGTGCACAATACTAAGAGACATAAGGCAAGTAAACAAAGAGTCATTTGTTATAAGAATGTGTTTAAATGACTGCTTCAATTACTAAAGTCATGATAAATCATGTTACAGTTTTTAATGTTTCAAATTAATAAAACAAAATATTATTTGCTATGAGCAGGTTATTATTAATAAAATGGACATATTTGCACTAAAAAGTGCAAAAACTGTGCCAAGCTTTTTAACATGCACAACACGTTGTGTAAATATATTGTAGCTAAAGATTCATGTATATTACCATAGTTGGCTATATCTGTGTACTCTCTGATATTAAGCTTAGCATTCCAAAGGGAAAAAAAAATGTGTGGAAGAAAAATAACTGAACAATAATAGGGGAAACTCAAACTAAAATTAAATCAAAATTGAAAAAGTCAAATGACCGATTCACTCTGGATTCAAACCTAAACCAACAACACTATGTTTGTTGAGTAATTAACATGCACTAAGAATAGATGTATTGTTATGTTAGTTACACTGCACAACTAGAACATCAATACAGCTTTGTCATATATTTTATCAACAATGTTTATTACCATTCTTTATCCTTCAGTCAGTTGTTAAGCTACACTAATTCTTACTTTATTATCTGGTAAAAAAAAATAAAAATGCTACAACTAAAATAGCAGGAGCAATAGGATTAGAGTATCTAATATTAGCGTATGGATATTAATATGTAAAGGTCACATGAGGGCAGTGGTGCAGGATAGGTTGTCAGCATTAAGACAATGCATGAAATTATACACTTAAAGAAAATAGATGTTAATGATTTCCATTCTCTCAAGCACAGGCTAAGCTAACCTGCCTCTGTAGTCTTAGATCAGTAAAGGGTATAAAATTGGTTTATAATATAACAGTGGTAAAAAATTAAAACTTTACAGAACATTGCTAATTGTATAAATATTATTTAATATTTTTAAAGGTTTTTTCATATTTGAGTATTTTAGAAACACTGTATTACTTTTTCCTATGATTTTCTATCCCATCGATCTCAATAAATTCTAGTTTTAACTATAATATAGTAAAGCAATATTTAATATTATCAGTAATAACGTGCTGGTATAGGATACAGACTCCAAACACAAAATTACATGGCATGTAAAAGAATAATAGGATTAAGGGAAACTTGTAGAAAACATTCAATACAATTCCATATTTATTTATTTATTGTTTGTATGTTGAATAAATATACTTTTAACTGTAGTATCAACATAAGACTGTATATTTACAAATATAAAACATAACTTACATTTTGTTCATGAAAGTTCCACTTAAAATAAAATGATTAAAAAAAACTTATTTTGGAAACTACAAATAATGTAATCTTTTTCTTGACATAATTTTTGTTAGCAGTTGCAATTTTAAGTTTTTTTCAAGTTCTTAATACCTAAACATAACTTTTATGCTTAAGTAATATTGTATATAACATATATAATAACATACAATTATAACATTTTCAGAAAAAAATGTTTCATTCCCCAATAGACACAGTACTTGATACAATATGTAAGAAGAAAGAGAAATAACATTGTATAGAGCCAAGCATGTTCATAGTGTTCTAAATACCTATGTTTACGCATGTACATAAGCATGAAAAGAGTGAGCAAAAATAATCACATTTTTAAACTGTAACATAATTTAAAATGAGTGAATTATTTGTCAAAAAATATTTTAATAACATAATAGTAAGGTATTAACAGTACCATAACTAATTATTGTTATTGTACTCTAATATCAAAATGCAAATGTGTTCTTTTTCTGGGGCATGGGGGAATGCACAACGATATTGCCACCCCATTTTTTTTCTCTTTAAAATCGGATACATCAACAAAGAATAACACGCTAACGTGTGTGTAAAATAATAATTGTGTTCTGTTCAAACAAGTGTAGACTATAATATTACAATGGCAAATGGATAGGGATTTTTAACAATCTTTGCACTGTAATATTACAATGGACCCATAATTACCACCTACAAATTATAGAATTTCATAAACCAATTATGTGAAATAACCACCAGGGTATAATTGTGACTTTCTGATTGGTTGAATATATGTTTATTTTTAAATGCTTTATATATTGCAGTGATATCAGTGATGTGGTACAATCTGACACAAGTAAAGAATATCTTTGCGATCTGCCTTACCATAGGTTGTGTATTTTTCATCAATGTTCATTGTGATGGTGATGATGATGATGATGACGACATTGTTCATACCAAGTATGGAAAAGTAAGAGGGGTTCAGATATCAGTGTTTTCTAAAACAATCACTGCTTACCTTGGAATTCCATATGGAGAACCACCAGTTGGAGCTTTGAGGTTTAAAAAGCCAGAACCTGTCAAACCCTGGACGGATGTGTGGAATGCAACACAATATGGCAATTCTTGCTATCAGTATATTGATCAAACATTCCCTGGTTTTTCTGGGTCTGAAATGTGGAATGCAAATACACCACTAAGTGAAGATTGTCTATACCTTAACATATGGATACCTAGTCCGAAACCTAGAAATGCCAGCGTTATGGTCTGGATCTATGGTGGTGGTTTTGAGACTGGAACATCTTCTTTAGATATTTTTGATGGAAAGTTTTTAGCACGGAATGAACGCGTTATTGTTGTATCAATGAACTACAGAGTGGGAGCTTTGGGATTTTTGGCATTTCCAGGTAACCTTGAAGCTCCAGGAAATTCAGGCCTCTTTGATCAGAGATTAGCACTGCAATGGATACATGAAAATATTGCAGCATTTGGTGGTAATCCCAAAAGCATAACACTTTTTGGAGATAGCGCCGGAGGAGCCTCTGTCA
Organism: Limnodynastes dumerilii; assembly: GCA_011038615.1. Classification (NCBI taxonomy): domain Eukaryota; kingdom Metazoa; phylum Chordata; class Amphibia; order Anura; family Limnodynastidae; genus Limnodynastes; species Limnodynastes dumerilii. Next base: position 175,348 of record WWET01001602.1, read on the forward strand.
GTTATCACATGCTTTCTCCAAAAAGTCATCCTTATTTCACCAGAGCTATTATGCAAAGTGGGACTGCAAATGCACCTTGGGCTACAATAAGTAGCCCTTCTGCGCACTATAACGCTATAACCATAGCAAACCTGTTGAGTTGCTCATTTAGAAATGAAACTGAAATAATTGTTTGTCTTCGGAGTAAGACCGCTCAAGAAATAATTGAAAAATCCTTTTCTATTTTACCGCATAGTTCCCTAATAGACATTAGTTTTCCACCTACAGTTGATGGAGATTTTCTCACTGATTTTCCAGAACATTTACTGCAACTTGGTCAGCTTAAAAAAAAAACGCAAATATTAACAGGTGTTAATAAAAATGAAGGGTCCTTTTTCTTAGTGAATAAAATACCCGGATTTAGCAAAGATCATGAAAGTTTAATCAATTGGACTCAGTTTCAAGAAAGTGTAAAATCTGCATTTCCCAAAGCTTCCGAACTGGCTATAGATTCTGTCCTTTTTCATTACACAAACTGGGGGGATGAACAGAATCTGATACACAATCGTGATGCCATGGCTGATATTGTTGGTGATTACAATTTTATATGCCCTTTGCTGGAATTTACAAAGAGAAATACTGAACTTGGAAACAAAGCTTATTTGTACTTCTTCAACCACAGATCTTCAAAGTTAGCATGGCCAAGCTGGATGGGAGTGATGCATGGCTATGCAATTGAATTTGTCTTTGGAATTCCAATGCTTAGAAGACTGAATTATACAAAGGAGGAGGAAACATTCAGTAGAAATGTTATGAGATTTTGGGCAAACTTTGCAAAAACCGGGTAAGCTTGCAGATGATAAAATGAGTGCATTCAAGTTTCCTAAATTCCAACTTTATTATTTTCAGAATAGTATTGTAAAACATTGTGACAGTGAGGTATGATCATAGCTCATCACCTTGTGCCCTTTTTAGATTTCCCTTTCTCTTCTACATGAGCTGTTCACAAAATAGTGTCAGGAGCTGCAGCTGTTCTAAGTGAAAGTAAACATCGTTTCGGGTTGCACCACAACTCACACATGTGCTACTTCTGTCTGTTTCCATGATAACAGACTTACACAGATTATTTATGTTTTTTCCATACAAGATTAACACTTACACACTACATTAAGAGCATCAAACAAAGAGCAAATCTGCACCTTGAGAAGTCATTTTATAATTGATGGATATTTTTTGCATGAAAAGACAACATTTAACTTTTTATTACAGTGCAGAAAGAATGAATAAATGTTTCTTTTTACATTGCAATTTAAAACATTTGATTAGGTAACATCACCTCTCAACTAAAATTCTACTGGCACATTTTAAACTTACCTCCCCTGTGTTTGCAGTTCAACTTCAATTCAACCCTGCAATAATTTTTGCAATCAATATTTGAGTTATCTGTAGCAGAACGATTTTCAGTCATTCTTAAAAGTATCTTTCCCAGCATTGTGCAATTAGTTCTCTGTGATTTCCTAAAGAATCAATAATTTATAGCGGTAATATTGCAAGAATATTGATGCAAAACATACTTAAAGTAGGCTAATTATAGGGAACAGAAGGGATCTGACCCTGAGTTTGAGAGTAAGGGGCAAAAGTAAGGTGTAATCTGAACAAAACCATGTTGAACTGCAAGAGAAGGTAAATTGAAACTTTGAAAAACAGAATAATAGATGAGAGTAAAATGTTTCTAGTTCAACTCTAATTTAAACATTTAAAACAAAGCTATGTGGTTTGTAAATTCTAAATGCAAAATCATAGTGTGTTACCTGCATGTATTAACAAAATAAAAATAATTTCCACTCCTGACATTGCAAAATTATTTTGTGGAGCCCCACTTGCACCTGTAGTACCTTTTGCTCTTAAATGAGCTTTACCAGAATTTTGGCAAAGTGTACAGTTTGGCCAAACCATTTTGCAATGCAAGAAGAGCTAATTAAATTGGTTTCTTTTTCATGCATGGAAAATACTTTAGTTTTGCACATAGAATCTATAAATTAGAGTTGAGCTCTCTATTCTAATTCTGTTTT
>WWET01001602.1:201767-226936 GCA_011038615.1 Limnodynastes dumerilii
ATATACATACATACATACATACATACATACATACATACATACATACATACATACAATTTTTTTGTCAGGTATTTTAAAGCATTCTTTCAAAGATTTAGAACCTTGGCAGAAGACAGTGTTAGTTCTCTTGAGAGGGATTACCCCATAACTGCGAGATCCATTTTAATCCTACCATGTTTTGTTGCCAAGAACATATGGCCAAACATACTTTTACTCTTCACATGTTTTTTATGTTGGCCATAAAATACACCAAATATTTATGGAATTTAATTAGTATAGGATGTAGATAATTTGTAAAAAGGTAATAGCTGTTTAAAACAAGAAATGTTTCAATAATTAAAATATCTATGATAAGCAATCCTTTTGCATTTATTTATTTAATCCTGATGTAATTGTATGGCAATCTGGAATATTATTTAGTATTTTGGGGTAAACTCATCCCTAAGCACAACATTATTACCCCATGTCCATCTAGGAGGCATATTGTGTTACTGCGTTATAAGGCTGGGAGACAGATTTTCAGACACTGGGCTCTGTCTGGGAACCTCTGTCACCCAAAACTGCTGGCAGACAACAGGCCCCTCAAAATCTCAAGTGGGAAATATAGCACTAAAGTTAGGACAAACTGACTGCACATTCCAAAATGACGATACAGAACCATTGCTGAGCCAACCATCGTGTAAGCAGGTAAAGCCTGATGTCATTGAGAATTAGAGACATAGATCTGTATATTGGAATGGACATTGTTATTTAAGATACAAGTACAACCATATATTTATTTTTGAAATACCAGACAAAAAGCTGTGATATAAAACACAATTAGTGGCCAATGGCAAGTGATTACCACCATTAATGTGGGTTTTAAATAGTGAGTGGTTTATGAGTGGTTCAGAACATAATTATGACTCTGGACCTGTATACATGTTGGATATGCTTCACGAGACTTAATTGACAACATGAATGCAAGATAATAACAAATAAGTCACAAATGAAATAGGTTTCAAAAATTTTGTATTTTTTTTTTAACCAACTTGGATCCCCTGATGCACATGGCTGCTATCTTCCTACTTTTTTAGAGAACTGTTTGCATGGTTAATTACTACCACAGTGTTCTCAAGTAGCTGTGGTGTCTCAACCATCAGCGTCTTCCTGAACTAAGACTAACACTTATTGTACATTGACTACATTAGTCCACTCCTTCCCTCTCCTTTTGAATGCAGACATGTACAGTGTTAAGGTTTTCAGAGATATACTACTACTGGTTTATGTCCCAGACTAAATCAGCCCTGGTATTATTTTTATTTCTATATAATCAAGTAGGCAGTTCCTTTAAAATGCAGCTCATTCCCCCCTCTTAATTAAATGTGGAGTCCTCTGAAAAATGTTAAGGTTCGTATACCAAGATATGATGCCCAGGCTATGGTTGACAATGAGGTCTGAATTTATAGACAGTTGCAACAGCTTGTGAATCTCATTTTTTATCAATTCATTTATTTTGGGGTGCAGCTGCTGATACAAATGATATAGCCATAAGTTAAATTTTGACTGTACCACGTAAGTTTCTTAAAGAGGGAACAAGGAATGTTAGGGTTAAGCTGTGGAACAGGAAGGGCTAGGGTAAGGCTCTGGAGAGCCAAAGGGATGCAGTCGCTGTTGCGAAAATGCTATTTCTGAAATAGAGACAGGCGAAAGCTATTTTTCACCTGTCTCTATTTGGAAAATAGCGCCAATTTTTAAAAAAATATTATGAATAGGTAAGTATGCTGATCGGCATACTTACCCATTCATTCATTCTGAAATTGCCACAGCAAACACGTTGCACCGACCAGACAGGTGAGTTGGAGTCTATGCAGAGTTTTAGGGTTAGGCTTCGGGAGGGTAAGGCTGCAGAAAGGGGACACCTAGGGTCAGGCTGTGTTGAGGGGAGTCTTAGGGTTAGGCTACAAAGAAGGGAGTCTTAGGGTCAGACTGCGGGGAGGAGAGGGTTAGGTTGATGGAAAGGGAGGGTAAGGGTTAGGGTAGAATAAATACTCCCCATTTGGTGATCACTGTTCATTCCGAGGATGATCAATTACTTCTCCTCAAGGCCGAAGCAATTGATTTGTGAGCCAGTTCGCAACTGGTTGGCATGAAATGGCCCTTTCCAAAAAAAAGGGATGTTCATACTACCGCCCTACACCCAGAGGGGAGTGTTATTGTTAGACTGATAGAAGGGAAGGATTAGGGCGTGGGTTAGGTTTAGGTAAAAATCATACCTGTGGCCATTGGACCAGCCGTGGTGTCCAAGCTGTCTTGATTGCAGCTGAGAAAAAATGTCTAGTGTCATTACTGCATTTTGGAATTTGATGTATCGCTTGGAAATGACTCTAAAGTTCATAATGCAAAAACTAGATGTCCAGCACTCAAATGTTTATATGTAGTATATTGCCTGTTTACCTCAAATAGTGTATAATATAAAGTTAACCTTTACACTAAAAACAGGGAAACTGTTCAAACGCACTCATGACTGAACATAAGGAATATAAACCAAACAATTGATTTTTATAAACAACTAGCCACCTGGTAGGGACAGCTCTAATGCTGTATAATTACATTTACTATTGACTACCAAATTTAATACCAAAGGCAATCACAATGGTCTGGATTCAAGGATACATGGGTTTTTGTCTTACGTACGTTGTTTTAAGAATTGAGCTGCTACGCATGCGTAGTAACTTATTTATGCTATCTACATACCATTTCTTTAGACTACGCATATGCAATCTACGTACAGAAATGGTACATAGATAGTGTAAATAAGCTACTACGCATGCATAGTAGCTCAATTCTTAAAACAAGGTACGTAAGACGAAAACTACGTAACTGTGAATCCGGACCAATGTTCTTGGCCATGTTTAAAATAATTATTTGTAACTTTTTTTAAGCAAATTTGTTTGGCTTTGCTTTCCTATCTGACTAAGGAGACACTTTTCAGAAATGGAAAGAATTTAAGTGTGCGCTGACGAGCACAGAGTTACATTGTTGTTCATAAGGAGACTAGGCCTGATGCGGATTGTGCTGGATATTTGGAAAATTAAATGGAAGTTTTGTTTTTAAACTAATAAGTCCGTTTGCTTTGAAATCTGTAAAACTTCTATTCTAGTAATAGAAATCAGAACTGGGGTTTACCACATATTAATTATAAAACATTAATGGTCACTTTGGCTAGAGAAATGTAATGCGATCAAATCACTGAGCAAATGTTTTGAAAAGATCCGCAAGTGCAGTGTCACACTAATAAGACATTTTAACCCCTTACAAAGATAGACTTTCAAGAGGCAGGGACGTTATTAAGTCTTCTGACACAGGTGTGTGGAATATGTGACATGCTGTCACACTCTGGTAAATGTTTCCCATGGCCTCTTGTTAGACTCCACACCCTGGTAAGTTTTCCTTTTTACCAAAGTCGATTTTTATATAAATCACCATTTAAGGCCAAATTGCCTTTAAAATCGTCCAAACATCTGCCTTTTCAAAATCGCCTTTGGAGGATTGTCATGGCAATTTTGAAAATTTTAAATATATAAAAATCGACAGATTTAGTAAGTGTTGCTTAATAAAATAACAGCAAAATTGTCTTTAAAAAGCGCCATCAAATGTGCCTCCTGTGAGTGTCACTTTGAAATAAAAATAAAACTGTGATTTAAAACTTAAAAAGGCATACCTAGAGAACTAGAAGGCACAGCATACCCATGTATTGCAAAGCTGAAAGTGGACAAATCAGTGGGACCAGATGGGATACATCCTAGGATACTAAAGAGCTTAGAGGGGTGTTGGCAAAACCATTAACTGAATTATTCAACCAGTCATTAATAACTGGGGTGTTACCAGAGGAAAATAGCAAATGTTGTCCTTCTGCATAAAAGTAGAAGTAGGAAAAAGTGGCAAACTACCAACCAGTGAGTCCAACATCAGTAGTAGGGAAATTTATGAAAACACTGTTAAAGGAACAAATTGTACGGTATCTTAAATCCAGTAATTTACAGGATCCCAAGCAGCATGGATTCTCTAGGGGAAGATCATGTCAAACAAATCTTATAAAAAATTTTGACGGGGACTTCCGGTGGGCAGTGCATCATGGTGGCTGCTTTTTAGTTGAGCTCCTGTGGTCCGCTATACTGCTTCTTAATATTGTGGATTTTAAACTAGCCCCAAAGTAAGCAAAGCAGTTGGGTGATCGTATAGTAGCCACCCTTCTGTACGGGCTTAATTATAGCGGCCGGGAACAGTCTGTTATCCCCGGAGTCTGCCTCTTGCGTCGGAGGCATCTAAGGCACAGAGAGATACCTTAGCCTTCCATCCCCCTCACATGTGGCTCCGCTGTCAGCTCTGCATTAGCAACAAGGGACAGTAAACGCTGCTGGTGAGAGAGTGGGAGAAGTAACGGGAGAACCGGGACCCGCGCTACAGCTAAGAGGAACCGACGTGTTGCAGAGCTAAGTAGACGCTTCTTGAGAACTTCGTCGGCAACGTGGGGTGCTGTGGATCAGCAACGTACTGAAAGTGAGTCGCGGTACCTGTGAAAGAACAGATCGATAACGGAAAACTGCGGTGGCCAGTGCCTGGATCTTCTTCCCTGTCCTCTAATCGTGAGTTGGCTGTAGCAGCGCAGGAGTCAAGTAGAGGGAGAGAGAGAAGGTGCGAACGCCATTATTGAGCAGCAGTCTTATGCCTAATGGTTGCTCTGTCACTCTTAAACCAAAAAAAGTTGGGTCTGTTTTATAGTACTCCCACAGTTATCTGACTACTGAGGAATATATTTATATAACTTTCCAAGAGGCTCTTGAGCTAATACTACTGAAAGAGAGGCGCCAAAATTTCCCGCCAGTTCTCTGGAGGTCGGCCATTTTATATATATCTCAGGGCTCACAACTCTATTTACCTCAGATACTGATCTTATTGCTGCAAAGCAGGAGACAAGTTACAAGTGATATAGGTGAACAAACCACAAGAGATATACACAATTTTCGTTACTCCTTTCTTGTGTGAAGTATAGTAGAGACTGAGAGAGTGTGACTGGTGAGATTGGGGTGTAGCGAGAACTTGGAGGGGCGGTCGCCATCTTGCTGCATGAGTGGAGAGTAGTGTGACAAATTACAAGAGCCAAAACAACTACTGAAGGTACTGGTTCTGGAATATAACCTGCTCGCAACAAGGTTCACAGCTATTAGATTCATCTCTTCAGTGGGACTCTCCCATAACATTTCATTTTTACACGGCGTGTGAAGAAAGATAAAGGGATCTCTACACAAAGATTAAAATTTGTGGACTGACTGACTGTCTTACCCAAGAAATTGTGAGTGGGTGCCATAGTGATTTGCCATATATTACGATTCCTCTATTTACAGGCCAAGAATAATATCGTAATCTATCGCTCACCATTGTTATTGTCTTGCGTTGATTGCTATTGTTTTTTTTTTGTTTTTTTTTTTATTTAGTAACTGCACGTTCTGCTATTGCTATACTGTCAATTAGTTAGTACTAAACGATAACAAAACACAAGGGGAAAATGTAAACCACTTTTCCCTGAAAGGAGTGGGGGATTTTACTAGTGTACGTAATACTTACATAGATTCTGGGTCTCAATTAGCACAACAATAACAAAGGGAAGAAGGAGAAAGAAGAAAAGAAAAAAAAAACCCAAAAAAACAAACAAAAAACAAATAAATAAATAAAGAAGAAATAAATAGATAAGGAAGGAAAGGGGAAAAAGAAAAAAAAAAGTCTAATACACATTAGAAAACTTTTCTCTTTGTCAAACCTATCCTCACCAAAAGTGAGGATACTGGTATGGACAAATTTTAAGATAGAGCCACATCATCTAAATCTGTTACTAACTCACCTGCTAAAATGGGTAAACATCATACAGCTAAATCTACTACGTCCTCTCCGCCCTCCCCTGAAGTCATGGAGGATAACACTCCAGTGACTCCTCCAATTTCAAATATAGGGCCCTCTTTGATATCAGCTACTGAAGCTGCAAGGGAATTCTCTAATTATATAATGCCTTTAATTGATAAGTACATTTCTCTTCTGGCCAGTTTATTTGCCAGGTCACCTCCCCTTGGTCCTTGTTGTACATGTTCCAGAAATGTGACTTCTAAGCCAGAAAAAAAAAGTGTTCAGGCACTGAGTGGTTCATGATTTTGTTCTTTATACTTCTGACATATTCTTGTATTCTTAGTTTCACCATTCTTTTGGTTTTACCTACATAACCCAGGCCGCAAGGGCACCGCAGCATGTAAATAATTGAGGTGCTGTTACAATTCATATAATGTTTAATCTTGAATTCCTTTGAGCCATCATGATTTACAAAAGTTTTGCTTTGATTGCACATATACTTACAGGTGACACATCGTCCACATTGTCCACATCTTGAGAAGATTTCAAGAAGAAGAAGAGGAAGAGGAACAAGAGCAGGAATTAGAAGAAGCATTATACCAACAAAAGAAAAAACCCATAATATAGATCCACAAGAATGTGGTATTTTTAATCTTTCAAATTACAAGCTTGAAAATTCGGATATTTCACTTTTGAGCAAAGGCTTCTCTTTTACACCTACAAGCAAGGCCAACAAGTTTGAAATGTTTATAGATCTCAATAAATTTATAAGAAAACTAACATTAAAAAGATATTTTGCTAGAAAAGAAACTGCCATTATTAAGAACTTTGAAGAAGAAATAAACAAATCAGGTCTGAAACTTCCCTCTAAGTACTACCCCCTTGAATCCAAAACCAGCCAAATAGAATTTTTTTATAATTTAGTCAAAAAAGACTTTGAAGAGATGGCAATACCAGGTACTAGCAATCTTTCCAAGGAGGAAAAACTAGCCCTGAAAAAATTACAAACAAGAGACGACTTGGTCTTCAAGCAAGCCGATAAAGGGGGAGGCTTAGTTATACTGAACAGAGAAGACTACGTAAAAGAAACTATGAGGCTATTATTGGACAGAGAAGCATATCTACTATTAGATAAAGATCCGACTAATGAATTTTTAGAAGAATTGAGGATACTACTAACAAATGCCTTACGAAGTAAAATAATCACCAAAGAAGAATTCCAATTTCTGTATACCAATAGTCCTATAACAACTATAATATATCCTCTCCCTAAAATACATAAACAGCTAAAGGATCCACCAGGAAGGCCTATAGTAGCGGGGATAGGCTCCTTTACATCGAATGTTTCAGAATACGTAGATAAATTCCTTAAAATATATGTATCTACTCCACCATCGTATATAAAAGATACAACCGCGATTTTGGAAGGTATGGTATGGGAAAAAGACTTTCATTGGGTAACAATCGATGTTCAGTCTTTATATATCTCCATTCAACATACCAAAGGAGTTGAATCCATCAATGTGTTCCTACAGGAGGATCAAGAATTGAGTGCAGAACACAAGAAATTTATCTGTGACTGTATTACTTTTATATTAACTCACAATTATTTTAAATTCTTACAACATGGACTTCCGGTGGTGCATCATGGTGGCTGCTTTTTAGGTGAGCTTCAGTGGTCCACTATACTGCTTCTTAATATTGTGGATTTTAAACTAGCCCCAAAGTAAGCAAAGCAGTTGGGTGATCGTATAGTAGCCACCCTTCTGTACAGGCTTAATTATAGCGGCCGGGAACAGTCTGTTATCCCCGGAGTCTGCCTCTTGCGTCGGAGGCATCTAAGGCACAGAGAGATACCTTAGCCTTCCATCCCCCTCATATGTGGCTCCGCTGTCAGCTCTGCATTAGCAACGAGGGACAGTAAACGCTGGTGAGAGAGTGGGAGAAGTAACGGGAGAACCGGGACCCACGCTACAGCTAAGAGGAACCGACGTGTTGCACAGCTGAGTAGACGCTTCTTGAGAACTTCGTCGGCAACGTGGGGTGCTGTGGATCAGCAACGTACTGAAAGAGAGTCGCGATACCTGTGAAAGACCAGATCAATACCGGAAAACTGCGGTGGCAAGTGCCTGGATCTTCTTCCCTGTCCTCTAATGGTGAGTTGGCTGTAGCAACGCAGGAGTCGAATAGAGGGAGAGAGAGAAGGTGCGAATGCCATTATTGAGCAGCAGTCTTATGCCTAATGGTTGCTCTGTCACTCTTAAATCAAAAAAGAGTTGGGTCTGTTTTATAGTACTCCCACAGTTATCTGACTACTGAGGAATATATTTATATAACTTTCCAAGAGGCTCTTGAGCTAATACTACTGAAAGAGAGGCGCCAAAATTTCCCGCCAGTTCTCTGGATGGTCGGCCATTTTATATATATCTCAGGGCTCACAACTCTATTTACCTCAGATACTGATCTTATTGCTGCAAAGCAGGAGACAAGTTACAAGTGATATAGGTGAACAAACCACAAGAGATATACACAATTTTCGTTACTCCTTTCTTGTGTGAAGTATAGTAGAGACTGAGAGAGTGTGACTGGTGAGATTGGGGTGCAGCGGGAACTTGGAGGAGCGGTCGCCATCTTGCTGCATGAGTGGAGAGTAGTGTGACAAATTACAAGAGCCAAAACAACTACTGAAGGTACTGGTTCTGGAATATAACCTGCTCGCAACAAGGTTCACAGCTATTAGATTCATCTCTTCAGTGGGACTCTCCCATAACATTTCATTTTTACACGGCGTGTGAAGAAAGATAAAGGGATCTCTACACAAAGATTAAAATTTGTGGACTGACTGACTGTCTTACCCAAGAAATTGTGAGTGGGTGCCATAGTGATTTGCCATATATTACGATTCCTCTATTTACAGGCCAAGAATAATATCGTAATCTATCGCTCACCATTGTTATTGTCTTGCGTTGATTGCTATTGTTTTTTTTTTGTTTTTTTTTAAATTTAGTAACTGCACGTTCTGCTATTGCTATACTGTCAATTAGTTAGTACTAAACGATAACAAAACACAAGGGGAAAATGTAAACCACTTTTCCCTGAAAGGAGTGGGGGATTTTACTAGTGTACGTAATACTTACATAGATTCTGGGTCTCAATTAGCACAACAATAACAAAGGGAAGAAGGAGAAAGAAAAAAAAAAAAAGAAAAAAACAAACAAAAAATAAATAAATAAGAAATAAATAGATAAGGAAGAAAAGAGAAGGGGAAAAAAAGTCTAATACACATTAGAAAACTTTTCTCTTTGTCAAACCTATCCTCACCAAAAGTGAGGATACTGGTATGGACAAATTTTAAGATAGAGCCACATCATCTAAATCTGTTACTAACTCACCTGCTAAAATGGGTAAACATCGTACAGCTAAATCTACTACGTCCTCTCCGCCCTCCCCTGAAGTCATGGAGGATAACACTTCAGTGACTCCTCCAATTTCAAATATAGGGCCCTCTTTGATATCAGCTACTGAAGCTGCAAGGGAATTCTCTAATTATATAATGCCTTTAATTGATAAGAGATTTGAAGATTTACATATCAGAATTGATACTACCTTAGCCAAAATAGAATCTAATACTACAAGAATAACTGAAATTGAGCAACGAACAGGAGACACTGAAGATACTGTTCATGTGCTACAGGAACAGGTCTCTGCACAAGCAATTACAATTAATTCTCTGTCAGAAAAGTTAGAAGACTTAGAGAATAAAAATAGACGTAACAACTTACGCTTCATAGGTGTGCCCGAAACAATTAGAGGTCCCCAATTAATAGAATATTTAAACACTAATCTTCCACAAAAATTGGGAGGTCTCAATATACTGGAATCCTTGCAAATTGAGAGAGCCCATCGCATTGGTCCTGAGAGGGAGGGGAGAGGCAATAGGCCGAGGCCAGTAATAGCCCGTTTCCTAGATTTCCGAACTAAGGAATTGATCTTAGGTGCATATCGCAAAACATGTAATATGGACATAGAGGGGCACAGAATATTGATATTCCAAGATTTTTCAATGTCTATGTCTCTCAAACGAAAAGAGTTTTCTGAGGTATGCCGGTATTTGGTGGAAAACAACAAGAGATTCGCCCTGATGTACCCGGCTAAGCTCAGAGTAACGGATGGTGATGAAACGTTATATTTTACTGATCCCCAGAAAGCTAGAGATCATTTTTTGGTAAATAGAGAAGATCGAAGAAATGCACCTTAAGAAAGAAATAACTATTTCGTATGGTTTTCTCTATATTTACAACCTAACGTACACACATATGACTTTAGTTAATGAGCTACTATGCTCAGGATGTATTTCATTATTCCCCCCTCCCCGAATCAGACATACTGGAACAGAAAGGGAGATATAGCAGTTCTTTTTCTTCTAGAATTTTATCTGGATCTTGGTATCCAGTCATGAGGTATTTTGAACAGATAGGTTCTAAGAAAAATATTAGAGCCTGTCTCATTTTTTTTGTTTTAGGTGTAATGTTCAGAAAAGTTACACTATGCAGTTCAGTGTTATTAACAAAATTGTTATGGGTTATAAATATTGCTTTAAATTGTTATTCTGATCTGTGTCAGCAGGACCGATTCGGACAATCATACCGATATTTGGGATGTGTTCGCTTGCAAGGAAAGTGCAAAATTTATGTGGTCATCTTTACGCTATATCGAATGTCCCTCGACGAGGGGTAGGTTACAATGGCTAATCAAATACATTTACATAACTTTGCTACACCTCATGCTCCAAATATAAAGATAACCTCTTGGAACACAGGAGGCCTGAACATGCCCATTAAGCGAAAAAAAAATACTGTTACATCTTAAAAGGTTACAAACTGATATAGTAATGCTACAGGAAACACATTGGAAAATAGGGGAAGAAAATGTGTTGAGGGCTAAGTGGATAGGAGACTGTATATCTGTGCCATATAAGACTAAATCTAGAGGAGTGGCAATTTTACTTCACCGAAATTTACAGTACAATATACTCGATACATTTATAGATCCCAATGGTCGTATATTAATAATGGATATAGAAATATGGCACACCAAATATACGCTAGTAAACATATACGCTCCTAACGAACAAACTCATGATTTTTTCCAATATTTAAACCAAACACCGGCACAAAGGACTACATATAATCTCATAGTGGGAGGGGATTTCAACCAAGTTATGGACTTAGAAATGGAATAGAAATATGGCACACCAAATATACGCTAGTAAACATAGACGCTCCTAACGAACAAACTCATGATTTTTTCCAATATTTAAACCAAACACTGGCACAAAGGACTACATATAATCTCATAGTAGGAGGAGATTTCAACCAAGTTATGGACTTAGCAATGGACAGAACGCCTCCAACGATACGTAGAGGTTCTCATACATGGAATCATCTCCAAAATTTTGTAAGCACACATCAATTAATTGATCCTTGGCGATTACTTAATTCTTCAGATAGAACCCACACTTTTTATTCAGCAGTTCACCAATCGTTGTCTAGAATAGACTTCTTCTTGATTTCTGAAACTTTGCTAACACACCTTACCGACACTAATATAGGTACTATCGTCATATCACATCTTGCTCCGATCACTATGGACATTCATGTTCCTTCAGGCTCACACTCAAAACGTTTTTGGTGCTTTCATTCCGAAGAATTCAAACTCACTTAAATGCTATCTGGAATCAGTTCTTGGATGATAATGATGAGCACTGGGATGACCCCATTTTATTATGGGAAACATCCAAAGTAGTTTTGCGAGGACACATCATTGCATATGTTAATCGGAAGCGCAAAATATATAGACAGCAATATGACACTTTATAAAATGGAGTAACGCTAGCATTTTAAAATTATATTAGATCGCCAACTGACATTTTGTTACAGGAATACAAACAAGCTAAACAATTATTAGACAAATTTTTTACTTCCCAGGCCCAACAACACTTAGATTTTACGAGACACAAATATTATCGCTGGGGGAATAAAGCTGGTCGCCTATTAGCAACAATGTCCTGACCATGGCGGAAAAAAACATATATCACTGCGATTCGCAATCCTAATGATAATACAACACATATTCGTACTCAGAAAATAATAGATCAATTTAGGGACTATTATACCAATTTATATCAATCAATTCCTCATCATGCTGATATACAGGAAAAAATTCTTAAAGAAGCAAACCCTCCAAAATTGACTTTAGCCCAACAAGAGGTTCTGAGCGGGGATATCACTATAGAGGAATTAAACACAGCAATAACCTCCTTAAAATTACAAAAATCCCCTGGCCCTGATGGATATTCAGGTGAATATTACAAAATTTTACAACCAAACATAGCTCCTCTACTATTAGAATTATATCAACACATTTTTCACCATAATCCCCATTATCCTACATTCAACAATGCATTTACAACTTTTATACTGAAACCTGATAAAGACCCATTATTGGTGGAATCTTATCACCCCATCACGTTACTAAATTTAGATTTTAAATTACTTTCAAAGATGTCATTCGGTGAAGGCTATCCGCACTGCTATTGCGGCGGTGGTAGCGTCATCTTTGAATTCTCCTACTCAAAATACATTACTTAGTCTAGACACCCAAAAGGCCTTCGACACTGTGGCATGACCACATTTGTTGGGGGTACTAAAATATAGGGATTTTGATCCTTCCTTCACACACTTTATTGAGTACATCTATACAGAGCCTACCACACAATTATTGATAAATGGAGCTAAAAGCGAGGAGGTCCAATGAAAAGAGGCACTCGTCAAGGGTGTCCTCTCTCACCACTCCTTTTCAATCTCTCAATTGACCCCTTATTTAGAATTGTACAGAAATGGATGGATTTCAAGGGTATCAAGGTGGGGATGGTGGAAGTCAAGATAACGGCCTTTGCCGATGACGTCCTATTATATGTGTCAAACCCCCGAGAAATTTTGAACCCCTTATTGGACAAAATTCGTGAGTTTGGATTATTATCTGGGTTTCAGATAAATTGACCAAATCGGAAGCCATGTATTTAAACAATAAATTTCAGAAACCGCAGTGGGCTACAGAACACCATATCAAATGGGCGAAAGACTCCATAAGGTACTTGGGGATAAGGATACCTAAAAATTTGGGAAACTTATATAACATCAATTATAAAACAGCTATCCACAATATTACTACTGAATTTGAAAAATGGAAAAATCTTCCACTATCTTATTTGGGAAGAATTAATCTTATAAAAATGGTAACTTTTCCCAGACTTTTATATCTTTTGCAGTCTTTACCATTTTTATTAACTCACAAAGATATTAGGACAATTAATGGTTTGTTTAGATCTTTCATATGGAAAGGTAAGGGTCCAAGAGTGAGTTTATTAAGATTACAACAACCGACCTCTAATGGAGGGGTCAACTTACCAAATATTGAATACTACAATCAGGCTGCAATAATGCGATTTCTGAGGGACTGGCTACACTCACAGAATGTATACACAAATTGTTCCATAGACCAGGCTTTCCTAGGTAAAGTTAGTTTAACTAGTTTTATACATCAACACGACCAAGAAATCCCAGTAGAGATACGGGATAATCCCTTAATATGGCACACCAGAAAATTATGGCATCTCCTCCATCACAAACATACTCTTAACCCTTATAAATCCTTATTTTTAACCTTTTTATCTAACCCAGATTTTCAGAATGGAGAGGTGGGATATCCCTTTGATAGATGGAGAGATAAGGGAATAACAAAAGTGGGAGATATGGTAGATCCAATTCGTAAAAAACCTTTCACATATTATCAAGCCACGGAAAGGTATCCTTTTCTACAACAATTTCCGCTTGCATTTATGCAAGCGCAACATTACGTAGCTACTGTAACTAGAGTCTTATCGGAAAGAGATTGGAAAAATGCATTAGATACATTATTGGATAAGCCAGCACCCATGACCAGAGCGTTATCAATTCATTATACACATATGAGAGACATTGTGGATCATAAGATGGGACGGGATTGAACAAGTGGATCACATATTTCCCGAACTTAAATTGTGACATCCTTATTAAGTCTTTACATAAATCATACATTTCAATAACATCTAGTCAATACAGAGAAATGTTTATAAAAATATTTCATAGGGGTTACTTATCTCCAAATAGACTCTTTCAGATGGGTCAACTAGATAACCCATGCTGTCTCAAATGTGGCTCACAGGAAGCTACATTATATCATTGTATATGGCAATGTCCAATTCTGCGTAGATTCTGGTTACAAGTAAGAACCTATACGGAACAATACTTAGTTAACTACGTACTTAGTTAACTACGTACCACTCAATCCGGAATGGGCAATCTTTGGAATTTTTCCCACAGGTCGGAATATGGCAAGAGGAAACAAACGACTTTTGTTATATGTGACAGCTGCGGCCAAGAAATCTATACTTCAATTCTGGTTACAGAAAGAACCACCTCCCTTCAACTTATTTAGGGAAAAATTATACTTTTTATTTCAAATGGATTATTTAGAAACCTTACTATTAAAGGAGAAACGGGTAGAAAAATGTTTTGACTGTTGGGAATCATTTATAAACACGTTACCATATACACTTAGAATTGGGATACATGAATCCTTAAGGACAACAGTGTGGTACGAAACACGAATACTAATGCAGGATCAACCAATCAATCTTATGTAGGGGAATAGCAAGAATAAGAGGATTGTCCGGATCGGTCATCAGAATTTTTAGAATCTTTTGAATCTTAGAAGTTGGAATTCTGGGTTTTAAGATGATGATTTTGGATTTTGTTTGATAAAATGTTAAAGATAAACTGTTTCACAATTTGTATTGATACTTACCATATCAAAAATGTTAAATATTACTGTTTATGTAAACAAACAATGTTTGACACAGATATATAGGGAAAAGGAACAAAATAATGTAAAGACAATAATAAGAAAAAGTACTTACTCATGTATTGTATAACTGCATGGTGTAAATAATAAACATTTAAAAAAAAAAAATTCTTACAACATTTCTACCTCCAAACTTGCGGCACAGCGATGGGGACAGTCTTTGCACCAAGTTTTGCAAATTTGCACATGGGAATGTGGGAACGGGAATATATCTACAATAATAATCCATACAAGTTACATATATGTCTCTACAAAAGGTATATAGATGACATAGTTATCATCTGGAAAGGATATAAGCCCACTTTTGACAAATTCATGGAATGGATAACAGAAAACAACTATAATCTTAAATTTACCTACAACGTCTCGGTAGAACAAGCAGAATATTTGGATCTGAATCTAACACAAGAAGACGGAAGAATTAAGACCACCAACCACGTGAAGAAAGTAGATACAAATAGCTATCTTCACTACAAAAGTGGACACTTACGAAACTGGAAAGATAATATCCCCTATTCCCAATTTTGCAGAATAAAAGGAATTGTAGTAAAAAAGAGAACTGTGAAATCCAGCTAGTACAATATGCAAAAAGATTTAAGGACAGAGGATACCCTGAGAACCTCATCAATGAAGCCATCAGTAAAATCAAACAGATAAACCGGAATGAATTACTTACATATAAAAATAAAACTGGAAACACTCCACCAGTATCCTTCATTACAAAATTTAACAGCTCAAAGAAACTAATTAAGAACACCCTGAAGAAGCATTGAGATATACTTATGATGGATCCAGTATTGAAACAAATTTTACCAGAAAAACCAAAGGTCATCTTCAAGAAAGCCATAAATATTAAGGAGATCCTTGCTCCAAGCAATTTGAAAGTAGTGGATGAAGAAAGCAACAAAAAAGAATGGCTTGGGAAGAGAGTTACTGGCTCATACAAATGTGGACGATGTGTCACCTGTAAGTATATGTGCAATCAAAGCAAAACTTTTGTAAATCATGATGTCTCAAAGGAATTCAAGATTAAACATTATATTAATTGTAACAGCACCTCAATTATTTACATGCTGCGGTGCCCTTGTGGCCTGGGTTATGTAGGTAAAACCAAAAAAATGGTGAAACTAAGAATACAAGAACATGTCAGAAGTATAAAGAACAAAATCATGAGCCACTCAGTGCCTGAACACTTTTTGAAGAAACACAGTGGTGACCCATCTGGCTTAGAAGTCACATTTCTGGAACATGTACAACAAGGACCAAGGGGAGGTGACCTGGCAAATAAACTGGCCAGAAGAGAATCTAGGATTTTTTTAAAAAAATTTTAAGCTCTCGAGTATAAGCCGAGGGGGCCTTTTTCAGCACATTTTTTGTGCTGAAAAACTCGGCTTATACTCGAGTATATACGGTAGATAATTTTTTAGATAATTCCTCTCAGTCCTAGTAACTCTAATTTTTAAATATCAATTTTATTAGCTCCATCTTAACATTCTATATTCATACTTCCTCTATTGTTCCCTTTTTTCAGATAATTAAAATCTGTGTCCTAGTCACTTTTAATAAAACCTAATCTTAATGATTCATTTTAATTTATTAATTTTATTACCCTCCCCGTTTTCCTATGCATCATAATATAACAATTAATATTTTTTAAATATACTTTCACTATTACTGTAATTATGTCATATTTAATTACGTCTATATACTTTTATAACCCTTTACCCTTACATTAATAATTTTAAATATTTTATATACTATCACTATTGTAATCATGTCATATTTAAATCACTTCTATATACCTCTATAACTCAGTTTTTCCTATCAATCATAATATAACATTTAATATATACTTCCACTATTACTGTAATTATGTCACATCATCTTATATAACAAACTCACTCTCACCCAACCCTATACCCCCTAGATCACTATATTCACTTATAATAACACAATTAATTTAACTACCCTTATTTAATGTACTCACCCTTAATATAAATATCCCTGAAAATCCCCATAATTTAAACAAATCTTTCAATATCATAGATATGATATTTTAACAATGATCTATATGCATATAATTGCCAGATTTTATTCTTTCTTTTAAGTAGATATCATTTATCGACATTTTTTCCTTTTAAAATCAGAGTCCTTTTACTTATTATATCTTAATTTATACCCAATATTCATATACTGAAATCCTTAAATTATAAGTCCTTGGTTATATTCGTATTTGTGGATTACAAGCACAATCTATCTTTAGTGTCATTTTTTCTCCCAATTTCTACCCTTTGTAAACTAGATTTTAGATAATATCCAATTCCATAAATCTTCATTACGTTTTATGTTTTGCACTATGTAGCGTACCATGCACTCGAAAATGTATTCGTAGCAGATTAATATTGAATGAACATCTGCCTCCTTTTAAAATTATTCCATTCAATTTTAACAATAATGATTCTTTGTATTTTTATCCGTACCTAATACATAATATAATATGCACTTGTAATTGCATCCGTAGGAAATAAACAATAAATGAACTTTTGCTAAACTCCTTCCCCCTCCCCGTTTATAAACCCGTTTTAAAGAATTAAAAAACCTGTTTTTTGCTTATATTTAATTTTCCTTTATCTCTAGCACTTTATAAACAATATATTATGCACTTTAAACTGTAGTCCACCGGGATATTCATAATAAATAAATAATTGAATACTCTTGTATCCTACTGGACCAATGTATACAAACCACGGAGATACCTGTCACTCAAGTATAATCAAGGATCTGAGTCCCGGAACCTACAGCTGAAACCACTGGAAACTACAAACAGACCGGATACTTCCTATAAGAGACTTGAAATCACATCGCATCTTCATTATTCCTTTATCCCTGATGAAGTCGCAAAAGGCTTAAACTGCTGAGACGAAAACGTGTAGGCTGAATGGGAAGAGTCGCACTGCTTTTAAATTCTGCAACTTAAAGTACCCCAGAGAAACCAGGAGCCGACATCTCATCGTACCCACGTGCCTGAGTGGATCAGGCGTGAGTATCGAGGAAGCCGCTCCAACCTCAGGACACAAAAAGAACTGCAGATAAGACATTGTTTAAAAAAAACCTGGGTCTAAAAACAGGGTGCGTCTTATACACGGGATGCCCACAGCACACTTACCTTTGCTCTCCCTCCGGCTGTCTCTGGCTCTCCTTCCCTGCGTCATTCTGCAGAGCGCGCCACGGGGGAGAGAGCCGGAGGGAGAGCAAAGATAAGTGTGCTGCAATGTGATTGGAATGAATGAATGGATGGATGTGAAGGCTGGACATGGAGCTGGAACAAAGGCAGGGTGAGCACACACAAAGAGGAGGCAATAACACTGGCTGGACACAAATAGAGGGGACAATAAGACTGGCTGGACACAAATAGAGGGGGCAATAAAACTGTCTGGACACTAAAGGAAGGGGCAATAAGACTGGCTGGACACAGATAGAGGACAATATAGCTAAAGGATGAGTAAAATAACTTTATGTAATAAATTTTTTTTTTTTTTCATGGGAGACAAGCTATAACCAGCAGCATGCTATATCAGCTGTCAGCTATTTACAGAAAACACTGGCCAATAAGCAGTCAGCCATCGTGACGCCTCCACAGGTGATTGACTGGTGTTCTGGTTGCTAGGCAATGGCCAGGACAACCAGAGACTGCAGCCGCAGGAAGTGGGAGCATGTAAAGGTCACAGGAGAATAGTACATGCTGTCACCAGAGCGTGACTTCTGTATCTTGTTTAAAATGTCAAAGTTGTTAACTGTTCTATATGCCATAGCCCGAAAAATTAGAGAAAGCTAATTTTCATCTGTCTCTATTTCGAAAATAGCTCTAATTCAAAAAATTTATTAATGGGTAAGTATGCTGATTCATTCATTTGGAAACCGCCGAGACCCGTTGCTCTGCCGCAGACCTGCGTTAGGCTACAGGGAAGGGAAGGGAGTCTTAGGGTCAGGCTGCAGGGTTAGGGTAATGGAAGAGTAGGGTTAGGATAATGGAAGGGTGGTTAGGGTAAGGATTATGATAAGGGTTGGGGTTACATTAATTGTCACCATTCACTGCTGCATCTTCGTTCTTCAGTGGATCAATTCGTCAAGGAAGGGCCATTCTCCGTGGCGACCCACACCCTTCTGCTGCTTACAAGGAGATGTTAAAAATGGCAAGATGCAAAGGTCCTACTTTTTTTTAACTGAGGAAAATTGGAGGTCCACTTATTTAAATGTGCCCCATCTACACTTTCGAGTGATCGACCACTAACCAATCCCCTGCGTGGATAGTCTTCCTAGACCCATATCCTACAATAAGTTTTCCAACTCATGTGACGGTTACATGGTGGTAGTTCATTAGCATGCCATTACTATAAATATTAAATACTAATTCCCAAGCTCTTGAGATCACTTTGTTGGGAGCTATAGAATGTTTCATTTGTCTAGCTAGACACACATTGCATACCGATGGGGTAGTACAGATAAATGCACACAGACAAATGCAAAAATGGACGAAATGCGAACCAACCACATGGAAATGAGGGGAAGTCTGTATCTAGTCTGATACGCTTAGTATTTCGGGTTGCCTGGTTTTTCTTTTCTTGTCTTTTTTCAATGCACATAGCATATAAATGTGTTCTTCACAAAGCTAGTAAGCTGTTTTTGTTTCAATGATTATTCTACGCCAGAAATATTGCATTGTGCTGGAAACAATCCACAATAGAAGAAATTGATTAATAAGGCAATTATCCCAATAACAGTATCTTACTTGTCTAGGTGATTCCAAGAAAAGTTTAATAAAATCTGGAACTTGTTGGTCTAGAGTCCCCAAACATGGGCTAGAAGTAATTGAATTGTGTAGTGTGGTATTCTGTATAAGGGCCATGGGCGATGTCTCTGCTCATGTTATTATAAAATAATTGTTATGTTTAGTGTATTTGGTACATGACAGTTAAACAACTATTTCTGGTCAAATAGCAAATGTTAACATCCCCACAGTCTTAATAAAAGTGAGTAAAATAAACAGTGATCTTAGATCCTATTAGCATTACACCCTAGGATTATCAATGCTAGTAAATATTATAGGAATTCTATGTATTTTACTGTCCTTAGAGTGGTTTGATGCATTAAGTATCAGGGTTCTGAAAATGGCTAAAGTTAAGAGTTTGGGTAACTTTCTTTTTGCAGATATAGGCTTCAGTGGTGAATTTGGGCCTGATCCAGAGGTACGCTGATGCGCTGTGCTTACTAAAGCACAGCGTATTGGCGTTCACGCAGATCGACTGAAAAGCCAATCTTACGCTTACGCCCGCCGTCCTAGCGACGGCGGGCGTTATTCTGATTCAGGCCCTTTGTCACTAGGCTGGTGAGGGACCTGCTGTTATGGATACCTGAGGCTCGGTACAAAGATTGCAGATATCAAAGATAAAGGTTTATTGCAGATAACATGGTAACAAAGCAGAACAGTACAAAAAGACAGAGAATCACTGTGTACAATGAGCAAGGTAATGGAGTAATGTAGGCAAGATACAGGTAAGATAACAGATATATGCAGACAAGATACTGGTAAGGTAACAGATATATGCAGACAAGATACTGGTAATGGTAACAAATATATGCAGACGGGATACTGGTAAGGAAACCGATATATGCAGACGGGATACTGGTAAGGAAACCGATATATGCAGACAAGAAACTGGTAATGCAACAGACTTGATACAGGTGAGATACTGGTAAAATAACAGATATATGCAGAAGGGGTACTGGTAAGGAAACAGATATATACAGACAAGATATTGGTAACGCAACAGACTGAAAAGCAAGATAAACAGGTACAAAGAGCAGAGATAAAGAACATAAAACAGGAACCTGAATGAGCAGGCAGGAATGGAGGCAGAATCAGGAACACGGCAGAGACTAACAAACTAACACACGCAGGAAACAGAATCAATGACCCACACCTGTGCTTGGAAACAAGGGGCAAATATCCCTAGTCCACAGGTGTGGAATAACGAACACATAATGAGGAGTTCCAGACAGAGTGCAGAACAGCAGCCACTAGTGGCAGGTGAAAGAAATGTCCACAACAAAACAACAATTCCAGGTCTGCCCCTCTGGGCAGAACAAGATGTAGCAGTCCAGGATGTAACACATGCCTAATAGCTACAGGCTGTGGTGGTGGTGGCAGATGACAGGTTAGGGTGCGTATCAGTAGTTATGAGTATAATGTAAGAGTTTGTGACAAATTATCACAGGATGACAGAAATGTTACTGACCCAGCTTGCAAACCATTGAGGGAAGTCCTTGGGATCTTACCTGACAACAGTCACTATGTTTTATATAAAAGGGCACTGTCCTGGATAACTGTGTTTCTGATCGCATTTCTTAATGTGTCATTATTATTGAATCTTTATTAGTATATTAATGCATTGATACATTTGTAGAATGTGATTAAGATATTCTACCATTTTATTTTGTCATATCATTTAAAACTATGCACTTTTGTTACATGCATATAAAGAACTTTACAAAAAAACCTTAGCAACAGGCTCTTTTAATTTGAGCTTAAGAGATCTAACTAAGACATAACTGGCTTAGTGTCCAATTGACATGTGATGCTTTCTATTTTGTTTCAACCCAAACACGTATTTGCAATATGTTTTCTTTCAGAGAGGTAAGATTTTATTTTCTAACCCAACCAATATAGTGTTGTCTATTTGCATTTTGAAGCTTGACAGTACATAGCCCAGAAGTCTGCATGGTGTACTGATAAAGACTACAAAACAGTTTCATGTTCTGAGCTTTTAATTCTGAGTGATATTACAAGCACAGTTTGCATGTTCTGAATATGGATGAGTATCCAAAGGGTTGCTGATATCAACAGCATAGTACAAAATATAAGGAGAGTATGTAATAACAGTCGTTATGTTCAAATATCTCTCATTTAGCAATCCAAATGGAGCAGCGACTCAGGAAAACAGATGGCCAGCTTTCACACTCGATGAACAACATTACCTTACCTTAGACACAGGAGACTTAAAGACAGATCGGAAAATGCGTGCCAAGCAGTGCAGGTTCTGGAACACATTTTATCCCAAAATCCTGCAAATAACAGGTAAAAAACTGAAACCAAACAGATTTTGACAATATAAATCAGTGTCATAATATTAGTTAGAAGAAAGTACTGCTGCAAACATTTTTTTTATAATATATTTGACCTAATTCTGCAGTTTTTTGATGTTATGATGGGGCATTATTACAATGCAGTAGTATTATGAAATCAATATGTATGTAAATACCAGGAGAATAAAATCCATTGAAAATAACACATTCAAAAGTTTCAAGTAGTCCTATAGGGGTTTGGTTCGCCATTTCGGACAGCCCTTTTACTATAGGGACGTTTTTGTCAACAAATATTTTACGTTGAGGGTCTGAAAGTTTCAGAAAATCCCTAGCACTGACAACTCTAACCCTCCCCTTCCAGTACCCTAACTCTCACCCTCCCTTACCCACACCTTAACCCTAACCTTCCCTTTCTGCGTTCCATTCCCTCCCCACAGCCTAACCATAAGCCTCCCTTCCACGCAGCCTGACCCTAACCTTCCCCTTCTCCGATCCATCCCCTCCCCGCAGCCTACAACTAAGCCTCCTTTCCCTGCAGCCTGACCCTAACCTTCAGCTTTTAAGCTTTATCCTCTCCTCATAGGTCCATTAACCTGTCCTAAACCTAACTAACTAAGTGGAAAACGGAACCCTTCTATAGAGACCACCTTTCCACAGCACTCCTTCATAGTGTGCAAGTCTAACGCTACCCAGAGGAGTGCTTATCATTTTTATGGATTAACTCTATTAAGTGTAAACATTATTCTTACTTCCATCTTAATGATTATACCATATTGTTATATACAAAAAACACTTTCTATGACATTTGCCACTATATTAAAATTAAAGAGAGGGCAGTTTAGTGCTGATGCCAGCATGTAGTCTATATTTATTCATAAAAAAAAGCCCTATTTAAACAGTACCCTATACATGCTATTAAAAGTAAGATGCATTAAATATCAATTTATTTTTAATAATCTGTGTTCATACATTACACAGTAGTGATTTTTTTTGAATGCCTCAATAGCATTGTAGTGTTGCACATTCTAGTCTGGCGTTATTTAAAAGATTATACTATATTTATTAGGGGTTTAAATAGAAACATGCAAAGTTGTACAGGCTACTGTAATTACACCTTGCAGCCTCTGCCTATACACATTCATGTGCATGTATAAACAGATTCACCTTTTATGTACATCTCTTCCAGAGTTACTAATGTCGTAACTCTGAATAGTACAGACTCAGATCCACTGCTCAAAGGACCGCATCCAGAAATTCTCCACTACTGCGATCGTAACTACTCCACAGCATAAGCAAAATTCTGATGCGATCCTAAGTTTTGGGGTAGACCACTCCCCTCATACACACAGCACTTCCGTACCTTGGACCCTATCTTAAATTTTATGCAGCCACCGAGTGTGTACATGAAGATCGTACATAAGGCTTAATCAACCCTTAATTTAAGAATTAAATGCTTCCCCCACCCACCCACCATGTTTACAGGCTGTACGCATGGTGGGTCAATCCGCCTGCCATTGACAAGGCTTAGATCACGTAATTTAAGATCATTTGTAGTGTGTTTTGCTACATCAACAACATGTTCCCCCATTCGGCTGAGTGGGAAAACTGGCTGTTTTTTTTTTTTTTTGTAGTTCTGCATCCTATCCAAACACACTGGATCAGATTCAATACATTTAACTATAACAGTACAGTTCAGGTCTGAAGTACAATCCAAAGCGGAAAGAACTAAATTCAAATTAATTCTAAAGAGCAAAATATAGACCGTTATAAAAGTAACTGATCATAATCCCCTGCTCATAGTAGTGCTCCCTGTATATAGTATGCCCCGCACTATAAACCTTGTACATTTTATGCCTCCTTTGTATAGAACTGTATATGTGACAGCTTGATTTCCTAGTGACTGCTTCCAATTTTGATCAGAGATACAATAAATTCACTGTCTTTAAGGAGAATCATGAGACTTCATAGATGTACATCATCATCACTGGTTGTAAAAGATAGTTATACATATTTAAACTTTGGGTCAGGCCTAATGTAACTAATTAAATTCTATCAGCTTCGAATATGCATTCCAACCAATCTTTTTTTTTTTTCCCTCTCTAAAGACTATACTGCTCTAAAGAGAGACATATATCTAATATCTATATAGTATGTACAGTCATAGCTTGAACCCACCAACACAGCACATATTTAGGACATCGCTGAGTACCAAAGTTTAATACCCACACAATGCCAGAACTGGGGAAGGGGGGATGCACCTGTACAACAGTTGCAGGGACATGCTAACTGAGAAGCTACAGAAGACAACATGAAGACCTCCTGTAGCATGGAGGACAGAAAAAATAAAAGGTAAGTTTAAATTACAGTCAACAGGAAAGGGGCAGGAAAGAGCTTAAATATGGGGCATTTAGAGCCCTGTAATTCGGGATAATTTACTTGTTATTTAGGAGGAATAAAGGGATTTTTATATGGCATGTAAAATATATGCCCCCCAAAAAGGTCCTGTATTCTTCCATAATATTTTATAAGATAATCTCCTATAATAGGGCTCTGTACATTCCTTAATAAAGCTTTTTAGAACTCCTTAATTTACTTAAATTAAGCTCTATATTATGGTTCTTTATTTCCCTTCTATGTCATATAACCCATTATAGAGGGAATTAAAATGCCTATTATGGCTGATAATTTAAGCACAATTGAGTATAATTGGGTTGTAAAGTTCTTTATTCCTCATTTGTGTTCATGTTATCCCCATAATAGGTCTTGATATTCTTGATATAGAGAATATTTTGTAAAGGAAAAATAAGAGCTTTATTATGCGACAAATAGAGAATATATAAGTATTACAAAGCTTTTTCTTCTGCCCCTATTGTTCTCAACTTGTGCCTAATAACACAAGTCCCATAATATGTCCCATAATCAGCTCTCTATTCCTTCTTAACTGTATTACAATTATCCCCCCATTAAAGCCCTTATGGGAGGATATATCACTATTAGAGGCTAATTAAAACACCATTAAGGCAAAATAAAGAGTTTTATAATGATATATAGACTATATGCCCCATAGAAAGTCTCTTTAGTCCTCTTTAATTTTACTAAAATATTCCCCAGTAATAGACCTTTTGCATCACCTCTTCCTCACTGTAGGGTTATATATGTCCACCCCATATCTGAGCTCTATA
>WWET01001602.1:227828-241388 GCA_011038615.1 Limnodynastes dumerilii
ATATATGGAGAATGGAAGCAGAAGGGGGGTGGTAACAAATTTCTCACACAGGATACTAGCAGAACCTTTTGTATTTATCAGCTGCACAGATACACATATTACAAGACACAAATTTGTAAAGACCCCATCACATGAGGATGCAAAATCCACTTAGTCATGTGAAATGTTACCATGTTCTACAGTTTGCATTTCTCCCTATATAACACATTGTTGATTTCATTACTATGGTATTCCAGGAATTAATATTGGGAAAAAAACACAGCAGAAAAAAAAAGACATTTTTCTAAAAATGTAATTCACTATATTCAATCAATCAAGTGGCAACCAAGTAGATATAATGATCCTTTAATATAGAAACATATATAAACATTTGATAAAAACAAAAGTAAAAACAAGCTGCAGATTATATACCATCTGAGTGGCACACAGTGAGGGCAAATATATGGCATTCGTTTTACTGAATAGTTCCAAGACAAATGATAACCAATGTAAGGTGTTTTAAAGATCAAGGTGACTATAGACTGAGACCTCTTTCGTCATTTGTTTTGCAATGTACCTGCCCTATGCAATATGTGGGCAGGACGACTCGTAAATTTAAAAGAGAGATTCCGTGAACATAGATGTAACATTATTAAAAAAACTTCTACTCACAGTCTATATAAACACATGACTAATACTCATAATGGGGATCCGAAAGGTGTCTCTTTATATGGGGTCGAACATATTACCCTTAGAGACAGGGGAGGGGATAGATATACCGCTTTGTGTCAACGTGCGGCCTTCTGGATATTTCAGTTGCAAACATTGTATCCAGAAGGCCTCAATGACACCATTGAATTTAAAGACACTGGTTTCTGATGCAACAAAATTGCATATTTGTGTATTGGTATTATATTTAGTGGTGCTCATCAGTTTCATCCAAAAAAAAGGGGACCTCAGTTGTTTGTGACTTTTGGATATAAGGCTTTTCTCCCATATGTAAAAAACATAATGGGCAAATATTCTTAAATTATTTATGTATTAAATTCCTATGTTCCTTTATCATTCATTCGATTTTATTTATTTACTTATTCATTCCATACATAGTTTTTCTTTTTATTTATTTTCATATTTTCAATTTCTTTTTATATATTATTTCCATTTTCATTATCTTTATTTTTTTTATTTATGTTAATATTTTTTTTTATCAATATTGATGACTGTTATTCATTATTGTGTTTTTTTTGTATACTAAATATCTTTTCTCATCTGAGAATCATTATTACTTTTATGCTTTTACTAAAGAATGTATCAACTTATATAACCAAATACTGTTGTACTCAAGTAACGTATTTTATAATGACATAGGTTACAATCTTATTGTGATTTTTGGCAACCAAGTAGATAAAACATTGTTTTTTAAGTGATAATCCTTTGAGGTACTTTGTAATACTCCTGTTTCCAGCCTTAACTCTGAATTTGGATGCTTTTCTATACAAAGTTACTTTAAATTAATCAACGGCACCTGTGAGCAGGGTATTTAAAAGCAGCTGGAACCTAGATCATCTATTACACTTTGAGAACGCCCTGGGGGCGGAACGAAATGCGTCAGCTTGTGATTCACAGTTACCTTGATTCTGCTGCAGGACTGTCTTTATTGCACCAGTATATCCAGGCATATCGTTTTCCAAAACCCCAGGTGGGAAGAAGTGTCTCTATTCAACATCGCTCCTAATACTTCAAGCACCAAGCACGCTCCTTTACTGTGCTGCTGAGGCACTCGGACCGTGACTTCGATTTCTTGGAGGGCTACATCTAACTGTAGACTTTCTTCTGCTAATTGCCCAAAGGAGTTACTGTAACTTTACCTTTCAGTCCATGCTGCTTTCTCCATTTTCTTCTAGGATAATACGTGTGGTGGACTGTTGATATTGCGTATAATATACTGCCACTGTTCTACTACGTAGAATTGATAGTTTGACCGAGAGCTTACATGTTTTAATTGAGCATTATTACTTGGTGGGACACGTTTATTTTCCACAAGAGGGAACAGAAAAAGCTGAGAATCTTGCTGGTGCACAGACCCTTCTAATTATAAGATCTCTGTCACATCACACTTCCGTTTTTAAAAAGGTATACATTTTCTTACAACATCAAAAAGTATAAATCACAATGATACAAATACAATAAAATGACATGAAACACCTTCCAACGAAGATATGTAGGTACACATTGGTCTGCAAATTGCTATTAATATTGTAGGCAATCCTAAAGAGTGACAATAGATTCTATTAATAAGTATCTGCCAGCAAGCAAGATCATCATAATCAGATCTAAGAAAAACAATTATAGAAATATATACAATACATAGCAAGGAGATATGGTAAATGATCAGTGCCAGTGCCTAATCTAAGAATCCGGAGGCTGCCCCTGTAAAAACAGACTAACAGCCTCATGGCTGCTCTTCACCCACACGTGAGCTGGTAAATAATCCCTGCACTTGTCTAATAACCTGCTGCACAAAACAAACCAGAACTCCTGCGGACAAAGAGAAAAAGCGGCTCCCGGTGCACAAGGGAACACCTGTTATGCAAGAGGTCCCGACGCGCGTTTCGTGGTCTTTTTCAAGGGAGGTGTGTGAATAACAGTGTCAGGGTTTCCGGTTAAATACCGTAATGATCAGAATCCACCAATCAGATGAGTGAAACACACCTGTATCATAATAAGGAGTAAAAAACAGAAGTGAGAGGCGTAGCCAAATTAGGACAGATCACGGCTGAATGATTACAACAAAATCAGACATTTAAATCCATACGAAAAATTAAAAGGCAGTTTATTCATAGTGTAACTTTGTCAAAATAGATCTCCACATTTGCAACCCGACTGTATTCAAATATAACAATTATATAAACGGGTCACATTGCATCGGGGGAAACAGTCAGTAACAGGGCAGCTGTAAAGACGTGGCTAGCAGTATGCTATATAATTGTTATATTTGAATACAGTCAGGTTGCAAATATACTTTTTGATGTTGTAATAAAATGTATACCTTTTTAAAAACGGAAGTGTGATGTGACAGAGATCTTATACTTAGAAGGGCCTGTGCACCAGCAAGATTCTCAGCTTTTTCTTTTCCCTCTTGTGGAAAATAAACTTGTAGTGGTTTACAATTTGGAGAATCATTTGGTTTCACCCCTATAATTATCTAATATTTCTCATTATTAATATTATTATATTTACCTGTGCAGCTTCAATAGTTGTTTTTGATTATTGTTACTCGGTGGGACACCTATAGAACTGCCACTCTTTGAAGATTTTTAGTCGCCTTGATCTTCAAAAGACCTTACATTGGTATAATTTGTCTTGGAACTATTCAGTAAAACAAAAGCCATATATTTGCAATCACTGTGTGCCACTCAGGTGGTATATAACCTGCAGCTTGTTTTTACTTTTGTTTTTATCAAATGTTTATATATGTTTCTATATTAAAGGGTCATTATATCTACTTGGTTGCCACTTGATTGAATATAGTGAACTCAATTTTTAGAAACATTTTTCTTTTTTTTTTTTTGCTGTTTTATTTATTCATTTGTTTGGAGAACTTGCAGAAGTTCTCCCTGACAGCTGAGTTTATTTTAGTGCTGGGGGTTTCTTTATTTTTAAGTGTATTCCAGGAATTAGAAATTAATTTATAACTGATAAAATGATAATTTAATTATATACTGTTAATAAATGAAAATGATGACTCCTGTAAAAGTCATTTATAATCAGCATATATAGCAGTGTATTGTAGTCTCTATCATATTAATGTCTGGCAAGTTGTAATGCTGTAGCTGCAACAGAATATATGTACTGTACATACACAAAAACATTATTAAAGAACAAGAAAAAAAAACCAAAACCTTGTTGGAGTTTAAAGTGTCAACACTTTTGACCGTGAGGTAACATACTGTGCTTCAAACCCTGTACAAGGGCAGTTTATTTTAATTTGAGGTGGAACCGAACACACTAATCTTCCTTTATTAGTAACAGGCTCATTTCTGTCGAAGGTACTCATTTCACAAAGATTGATGAGGTCAGTGTTAATAAGATGCATGACTTATGATTTGATTTGTGTGACCTTATCACTAAGAAAGTAAACAGGTGGCAATAATATATCACACTGTGTGTCCTTCTACTGCCTTTCAGGATGTGAATTCCTCAATGGAATTTGACTGTTACATTGGATTGAATTTCTATGAAGTGATTAACCAAATCAATTATGTATGAAGACATATGTTTAATGATGTTTATGTTTTTATTGTCACAGATGTTATTATCAAGAGCAAGTTTATTATGTTACATACCCATAGAGATTTTGAGAAGGGTAAAATCCCCAAAATACAGACATTTGCTGCTTTACATGATGTTTCTTGATCTTTCTTATTAATCTCATTACTGAAGTTTTGTTTCACTGATTTTACCTTTAAAGATAGATAATGAATAAAGGAAGGGTAAAGTGACTGTATGCCTCCTTCATTGCTATAGTTGCTATTTCCTGCCGTGTTTTACCATTATTTGTATCATACTGTTCAGCTTTCTGTTGCTTGACAAACATTATTTTGCCCCTGCTAACAATGACAGATGCTGAAACAGGCCATGTTTCGTTTCTTAAATAGAGTTTTAAATTTTTTTTCAGTATAAAATTCTAAAAACTACGATACAAGGTAACATTGATAATGTTTAAGATATTTCAAACATGTTAGAAAAATGGTTTAGAACACATATTTATTTAAAGTGTTGGGTTGAATATTTAAGAGCTCTTTTTATCTCTAAGCTTAATTGCATCTCTAGTTCTTAGGAGTTCCATCTATCATTTCCTCAGGAGTGTCATGATTATCAAAGCAGCATACCTATCTCTCTATCTCATATCTCTCTATCTCATATCTCTCTATCTACCTACCTATCTACCTATCTATCTTTGGATTTTTTTGAGGTATAGATCGATATACAATGGTAATCTCAAGTGTGTGTGTGTGTGTGTGTATATGTGTATATACATATACACACATATACACACACATATATATACACACACATATATACACATATACACACACATATATACACATATACACACACATATATACACATATACACACACATATATACACATATACACACACATATATACACATATACACACACATATATACACATATACACACACATATATACACATATACACACACATATATACACATATACACACACATATATACACATATACACACACATATATACACATATACACACACATATATACACATATACACACACATATATACACATATACCCACACATATATACACATGTATTATAGTCAGATTTTAACCTAATACATATTGTAATATTGCTTAACATTTAATTTTTTACTTGTTCTTTTATAGTAAATGTTTATACCTAGGCCCACAGAGTGTTGTATTATTATTTAATAGAGTTTAGTTTTGCATAAACAGATTTTTTTGACTGCTGCCAATCACTTTTGCGGTCATCCCTAGCATGTTAAAAAATGAAGTAGTTATAAAATGGCTATAGTGTATAATGTAAAATAAATTATGCAACCAGTCCTAGACTTTTGTCTACTCAACTCTCAACCCCCGATAAAAAAAACTTCTCTAGTCAGTGATTCAGGGTAATCCAGTGTTAAAGAAAGATTTTGTGCAAATAACCAATTCTTTTGCAGTAATTAAAAAAAAATAGTAAAATCTAACAAACATATACAAAAATAAAAGACATGACAGTTAAAGAATAACTGTTTGCATTTACCAGACCATCAGAGTAGCAGAATTTGCAGAAACCTATGTCACTAACACTCATTCTTTTTCAATTAATGTAAACACATAGATTCAAATTTAGATTAATACAAGCATTGTAATGTTTTTTTCAGGAAATATTGATGAAGTTGAACAACAGTGGAAGGCTGAATTCCATCGCTGGAACAATTACATGATGGACTGGAAAAATCAATTTAATGATTACAGCAGTAAGAAGGAAAGCTGCACTGGTTTCTAATTAATAGCATTACCCTTTAAAGAATGACCACATTATAATTAGTTGGTACAAATATACCAGTAGTCATTTAAAGGTTGTCTAAAATAAGTATTATGTAAATGAAGTAGAATGGTTAAGCTGCATATTCAGAGTTCTAGGGTATTAAATATGATATTATATATTTCAAATACATTTTATAAAGTTGTGTAGTGGATTCTGAAAATATATAAAATAAGCACATTTATAAACAATATATATATATATTTTGTATTATGCAACTAAGGGGAATTTTTAATAGCATAATTAAGACTAATTGATGGTTATATGCTTAAATAACTAGTAACCAGTAAGCATATCAGCGTTAACATACATGTTGCAATCAGAGGTCATTTATAAAATAGGGTTTATGTGTGTCTCATAGGAGGCTTAATATTCACTAATGCTGTACACTACTTCACACATATTTTAAGGTGCAGGGAATATAAATAACTAATAAAAAAAAATCATTGTAAAAAAGGAAGGAAAAGAAAAAAAAATGTTGTCTATTTTGCTTTTAACTGTGCTACAGTATGCCTTGGTCATAAATGTCTAAAGTGCCAGACTTTATCTTTGACCAAACTGCCATCACAACACCATGTGTCCCATAAATGCCAAATTCACGGCATAGTCCCACTTTAAACCATTGTAAATCTAGATTAAGAACAAAGTAAAAAAATATTATGGGCTGAACAAGTCCATATTACAAGGGGATTGCTAATTCTGTTTATGTATAAAGTCTAACGTACACAGTAACTGAACGGAATAGTAAAAATATAACCGTACTTACACCTTCACATTGAATTGCTTGCTGTGTGCCAAATATACTGTTGCCTGCTCAGCTCCTTGTGTAGTCAGATATTGAGACAATTTGAAAATGAATAAATAAAAGGTTAAGGCAAAATACACGTCATGGGGTAGATCCAGAACTATGTTTGCCGCATGTTTACTCGCGTAGCGTATTTACGCGTGCGTACCTTCTATACACTCCGGTTGTCACACCCCTTGAATGTACGTATTTTGTCAAGATACGCTTTCCAAACCCTACCTTAACTTTTGGCAACGTAACCGCAGTGACACACGTACGTATGGGCTAGACGTATTTATGCAGCTAAGCACGCCAATACTGTACACTTTAAATACAAACCCCCGCCTACTTAACGTATTTCAGTCGTATTTTGGACTCATGTAAAATTGGCACGCCCACACGTAAGTATTTACGTGACACATACGTGAATGGCCCATACTTTCACGATTACGCTACGTTACTGAGCGTATTTTCTATTGTGCGCATGCGCAGTACATACCAAAAGGCGATTTTACGTCTCTGCCACGCGTAAATTCGCTCACAAGCGTTGTTCTGGATCTGGCCCCATGTCTTCAGATATAACAGTCCATATGTACGTCATATTTTAGTCATGGGATTGAGCTGTATAATAAAAATGCTCTATTGTATTCTATTATTTAAGTCAACATACAAAAAATAATAAATTCTTATTTTCTATCCACAGTAATACTGCATTATATCTCATTCTGCTCTTTCTTTTTATTTTTCATCCTACCATCAGGTACACCTTGAATCATAACAAACAGAAAGTTCAGTCAGTGGAAATATAATATTTCTTTCTGTTCTACTCATATGTAGTAAATAATAGCCATGTAATTAGGTCAAAGATTTATTGTTCATATTATTCAGATGATGGTATTCTGTTTGAATAATGATAGGATTTCTATTTTAGAATTCTAACCCCTCCCTCTCCTTGACCTATTAGGACTGGTACTAGACTATGCTAGCAGGTTCTACAGCAGATGGATTTGATTTTCAAACAATGGGCCTGATTCACACTTAGGAAGAAGTGGGAGGGATTTAGATTAGTGGGGGAGGGGCGAGGAGAGGAAAAGGGCCTTATCCAGACCTATGCAAATAATACACCCTTGTGTGTAGCATATTTACGCCAGTGTACCTATGAAGCACGCCCCAAGGCACTCCCCTTTCTCGTACGTACTTTTGCCGTTTTACACCAACCAAACCCTACCCTTACTTTTCAAAGCATATCTGCTGGCGTCTGTAGTCTCCATGCGTAGTTACGATGCTAAGCACGCCCATACTGTAAGATTTAAATGCCTCACCCCGCCCCCGAAGCGTAACTACGGGTGTCGTATGGCTGGCACGCCTCTTCATGCGTTGTTACGAAGCTGTTACGCTCAAGGCCCATAGGCTCTGTGTTACGTTGCATAACATCTGCTGCCGTCATAGGCGGCCGTAGGTCTGGATCTACCCCAATGTCCGTACGGAAATTGCACGGTTAGATAAGGTAGCCCTATGGCACTCAAAACTGTGAATAAGGTCCAATATCATTAGGATGTGGCTTTATAAATTCATATAATTAGTATAAACTTTAAAACATCTACAAATGAATTCTACTGTGGTTTTAACTTAGTACATAGTTCCAATATGTATATTATATTGCAAACGTAACGTAACATCATGTGAGATTTGTAGCAATATACATTTCCAAAAACATTTCAAGCTATTAGAAAATGTTATGAATATATATATTTTTTTTTCTTTTTTTTTCTTACAAAACTGAACCTTTGTCAAGGTTGAAAATATGTGCAATATGAAAATATGAACAGCCACTCTCTTTGGAAAGGATCCTAAGATCCAATTGAATTGCATGACTAGTGATCCAATAGCAGACCCCAATGTATCCACATATCCATACAAACACCTTTGACTTTTGACACTAGGAACCTACCTTAAAATTTCCGATTAATTCATACTGAAAATTATCAGAAGTCTGGATTAGTCGGCAGTCAGTTCGCATGCTTATATTGCCAGCAACCCAGCCAAGCCATTGGCATCGATCAGAAGTGTCATTTGTTGAAAGCCTAAATCAAGTGGATGACGTTCTGCTCATTTTGCAGGTACAGGACATGTGTATTCACACATCACAAAATTACAGAATTTATAGTCCTACTGCAGAGGAGCTACCAGTTATTGTTAGTCTGGTTATTTGGATATTTGCTCTCTCTCCGTCTCCCCATCACTCTGCATGTCATTAAAATCTAGAAGGGGTGAAAACAAACTGAATGTAACCTTTCAAGTGACACTTCTCCACCACATGTTATGTTATATCACTTCACAGTGACTTTCCCTGGTTATGTTTCTCTTCCCTCATGTTGTGTTACATTATAGCCCTTCAATCCATGCCTTAGGTCATATTTTTCGCTCCATGTACAGAGGTATTAATCAAGTTTTATACCTCATAAAAGGATTACGTTATATAGTACCTGATAAATTGGTTGAGTTTTAGCTATATAAAACAGCACATTTTTATCGCTCTATTTATATAGGTGCATGTAACTGCTGAGACACTGTATGCTCCATGCTCTCTCCTATAAGAGTTTCTTGCCATTCTTCTTTGTAGACAGTGCAGCTTTGCACCTGATGCATGTTTGGTTAGTACTTTGTTTTGGTTCTATGAAAAAAGCTCACAGGAAAATAGCCCACACAGAAAATTGCTCACACAGAAAAATGCCCACACGGAAAAAAGCCCACATATAGTGATTCTGTTATTCTACGTATGTGTATAAAGTTTTGGGTTTTAATTAGGGTTACCACCTTTTTAACAATAAATTCCTGTACACAGACCCCCGCCCTCACACCTTGGAAAACACCTTGGAAATTACACATTTATTTTTCTGTTAGAATTTTTTTTTTTTACTTTGCTTCAACATATAAACAGTCCCACATATACTCTACCCACACATTACTTCCCCACATAACCCTGCATTACCCCCAACCCACATACTATAACCATGCTTTACCCCCACCCCACATACTATAACCACGCATTACCCCCACCCCACATACTATAACCACGCATTACCCCCACTACACATGCTATAAACATGCATTACTCCCACCCCTCACAATATAACCATGCATTACCCCACCCCACATACTATAACCACACATTATCCCCACCTCACATACTATAACCATACATTACCCACACCCCACACACTATAACCACGCATTATTCCCACCCCACATACTATAAACATGCATTATCCCCACCCCTCACAATATAACTCTGCATTACCCCCTCCCCTTCACATATTTTAACCCCCAATAAGCTTTTATAAGTTGTTTATCTTTTTGATGTTTTCCCATCTCTTCTTCCTAACCCTTCGTCCTCTGCGGCGCCTCTGCTTCTGAATGACGTGTACATGAAAACGTCAGTGTCACGCTGATAATGGCACTGTGTTGCCATAGCAACAGATTCACAGTGCCTAGACACAGCGGTCCGGGCACTGTGTATGTGACAATAAAGTGTCCGGGAATAATAATATTTCAATAGTTACATTATATTTCAGTGCGGAAACTTAGAATAGTATTATTTCCTGAAATTGTATAGTGTGGAAATGGGACCCCTCTGGACTCCGGACACTGGTCTCAATTACCGGAGTGTCCAGAGCAATCTCGGACAGGTGGTAACCATAGTTTTAATCCTAGTGGACTTGATTCAGAAATTGAAAAAAAGAGAGGAAAGTTACTCCTGGGCAAAACCATGTTGATTTCAGGGGAGTTAAATTTATTTTGTTGTAACCAGTATTATAGTTAAGAGGTGGTGTTTCCTAGCCCAAGTCTAAATAACTGGTCAGTATCTGTGTGCAGTAAGCAAAAGCAAAGATATATCCCTGCATGCAAAAAATACAATTGTGTCATCAAGCTCCACCCCCATGAAACCCTGAAAGGGGTAATTGATAGTCAGGGGTGGTGCTTAATGACGAGATTTTCCATAAATCACGCTGTTAAACCTCATCCCCTGCATGCATCTTTGGCTTCCCTCAGAGCTTTTAAAAGTCGGCAACCCTGGAATTGGAGATCTGCTGAAGACTTCACAATTATAGCAAATATAAAAGTAGGTGACACCGCAGCTGATTAACAAGAAACCAAAGTGTATTTTTTATTTCTGTCTCCATTATTAGTCATGTTGTCTTAGATTACGGCCATCTTTGATTACATTTGGCCTCCAAGAAAATGGCCGCCTACATAAGAAAATGAAATGGCCGCTAGGCCTCAATACAGTGAAATAGGAGACAATTTCTAAATTCTGTCATCATACTGCAATGACTTCTGGAACTGAATCAGCATCAGGAAGATTGGCAATCCTGTATTAAAAATAAAAAACTATACAGAATACACAAATCTAAAAAATACATAATTTTATAGGATTAAAAGCATAAATTAAGAAACAGACTTTAGATCAACTCAGAAGAATACAAAGACATGTGACTCCTCCCCCCAGATCAGACCCAGATCTCCTACCTGACATCTATCCTGTGCTACTTCCCCTGCCAAACTATTTCTATTTCCTGCATTGTGATTGGTGGATGACTCCAGCCATCTACCAATCAGTGGTTATAAGACCACCCATCACTCTGATCGGTGAATGCCCAGAGCTATCCACCAATCAGCATGCTGCAAATTGCTTGAATGGCAACTGGGAGAGTATTCCCTATAGCTGCGCTGCCTATGTATTCTGCGTGTGCATTGCTCAATGTGAGCTTTTTCCGTGTGAGCAATTTTCCGTGTGAGCATTTTTCCATGTGAGCAATTTTCCGTGTGAGCAATTCTCCGTGTGAGCATTTATGACAGTGGGGTTTTTTCCGTGAGCAATTTTCCTGTGGGCTTTTTTCATGTGAGCGTTTTTCTGGTTACCCTTTGTTTTACCAGCACCAACTTTCCAGCAACGTGCTCCACTGTCTCCTGCTGCAACTGCACCTTTGTCACTGGTTGTGATAGATACTTTCTTATCCCCCTGCCTGATATTGGCACATGTTAGTCTTGTAGCAAATAACTTTCAGTTTTAAACAGATCAAACTGTTTGTATGAAGTGTCCCTCATATCCAGGTGTGTTTTGATTTAATAATAGTTATTATTTCCGTAATATAGACGTAATAAATTATATTCATTATGTGTTCATGGTGGTTTTGTGTTATTTAATTAATACTGTGCCCACAATATATGTGTAGATAAATAGCACTGTCGTAGGTCATCTTGCTTGTCTGATGATCATGTCGCTAACTGTGGCTAATTTAAAAGACCTTTATTTTTTATTTATCTTGACACATCTGTTCCATGATAACCCACAAAATAAAATAAATTACCTTAATAAAGATAATACAATGGAAACAAGTGTTTTGTTTAACAACAGGTCAAATATTTTAGTAACAGTTAATATTATGTTATTCTAAAGAATATAAACTCTGTTTATGCATTCATTATTCTAATTAAAATGTGTCATTGGCTTAATGATGTTAAATTAAAGAACAACACAGCTGCACATAGATTTATACCCATCCCAAGTCTGAAAAATCAATGTCTGAATGAAATACGAATTCTTATATTTGTCCCATCTTTTTTTTATACTGAGCTCATATAATTTCCAGCAAATATTTGCATATGTTTGATATTCTCTCTGTTGACATTTTGAGCCCATTAAGGTCTTTGGTCTCCAGCAAAGATAAAATGGTCGTTAGCTGTTTAAAGCGGTGTGATGCAGCTGGTGAGGCTCTAGGGTTGCTATCTAAGGTAATGGGAAGTGAGAACTGGCCCACCTCTTGGTTCCTAATTTATATTACACCTGACATCATCCGCAGTATGACTATTGTAACACATTATGAGGGACATGTTTGGAAAATAGAAGGTGGCATTTGCAACATATCATATGCTATATTACCGTTATAAAAGTACATTTCACTGAGTGCAAACATTGTATCCAATAATAATTCAAATAATTTTCAAAATTCTCAATTCTCCAACAAAAAATTAGCATAAAAATATTTTTACGACACACTTATAGGAACTAGTAAAGCAATTGATTTATAAAATGAACTAGAAAGGAATCGGATGTTTGGTTGGGTGGCGTTATCTACATCTGACAAAGTGTAGGATCAGTCTATAAGCACTTTGGTCTTTTGCAGCTCAAGATGAGGATGAATTCGTAAGCATGGAGGTTTAGCAAAAGCATAGTACACATAGTGGAAAGCGTATACAGTAAATGTAGATGCATACAATTTCCAGTGTTAAAATGAATAAGTGCGAGACCATCTCTAAATGAAAGTAAA
Source organism: Limnodynastes dumerilii (assembly GCA_011038615.1). Classification (NCBI taxonomy): domain Eukaryota; kingdom Metazoa; phylum Chordata; class Amphibia; order Anura; family Limnodynastidae; genus Limnodynastes; species Limnodynastes dumerilii. The sequence goes on from WWET01001602.1 coordinate 241,017, forward strand.
TAATGTAAGAATATATTTGTTTCTTCTAACTTTTCATGCCAGCACAATTTACTTAGTTAAAGCTACTCTAACTGTCCCTCAGTGTCTGCACAATAGTAAACTTACTCTTACTCTCTACTTACCAGTGTTGCCAACTCTGAAACATAAAACAAGCAACCGAGACATTAAAAACAAGCCCAAAACAAGCCCAATCCAATCCGAAAAAGCCCAAAAACAAGCCAAGCCNTCCCTCAGTGACAATAGTAAACTTCCTCTTACTCTCTACTTACCAGTGTTGCCAACTCTGAAACATAAAACAAGCAACCGAGACATTAAAAACAAGCCCAAAACAAGCCCAATCCAATCCGAAAAAGCCCAAAAACAAGCCAAGCC
>WWET01001602.1:262336-275092 GCA_011038615.1 Limnodynastes dumerilii
CATATATATATATATATATATATATATACTCATGCATATAATGAGTCCCATATGTGATTTAAAAATGTCTATCAGATTGTAATCTCTCCTCTGAATAGATTAAAGAGATTACATCTACAATAGCTTAAACCTGAATATCCAATACTCTTAAACCTATATATCTCAATTAGGAGAGTAATTGTAAAGATTATATGTTCAGTATTATTTAAATGGACAATTATTTTGTGGCATATCTGTAATTGTTGTACATCGCTGACCCCTATATACATAGCGGCATATAGGGTTAAGTATTTGATACCGCCCAATAAGAGGAGGAGCAAACAATGACGTCAGCCAAATAGACTATTTGAAACCCAAGTTTCACATGTCCGGATCACTTTTGAGAAAGGGCTGCCGCCCGAAACATGTCAAGTTGAATCCGGAACAGACATAACACTTTGAAGTGCCTCAGGTATCCCCCGGCTCCTGGACTATTGATCCGAATAAGCAGTGTTTACCGTCAGCAGGGAGACGTCCCTCCTGCCATCAATAGCGGCTTGCATACCTTCTCTGACTACATCTGAGACTGGGGTAGGGGCTTTCCTTTGGACTTTGAAGTGCTCTTTTAAGTTGTTTTTTATATTGTATTTATTACCCATTTATGTATACCCAGGATTGATCTCTTTTAATATTTTTTTGAAGTAAAGTATTTATAGATATAATCCTTCCTGGTGTTATTATCGTTTACTGCAAAATTTCTCATATATGCTCTTTTTATTTCTTTTATCTCTTTTCACATGCACTGAGTTCTAAGAAGTGGAGATTTTTGCCTATGGGACTCTAACACATATTAAGACTGAAGAATTTTTCTTTTTCTTTTTCTTTTTCTTTTTTGGGTCACTATATGCCGTTATGTATCATAATTGTCATTTGGTTTATGATATTTTAATTGTTGTATGATATTACCCTGGGCACACACACCCATATCAGCGCTGGAGTTATAATCTAATATTTTGTTCACAGTTGTATATAAGAAGGTTTTATTGGCACTTTCTAGTTTATGACACTGCTGCAGATTTAAAAGCGCTTTAAAGTGATACACCCCCCTTTTTTTCATCTGTGTGCAATAAGTAAAAGCAAAGCATTCTCCCTGCATTTACAAGTATAGTGGTTTTTCCCCGCGCTCAGTCCAGTAATCACCTTTTAACTCTGCTGCATGAAGGTTTTAATATGGTGCCAAACTCCCATATAGGATTAAAAATAGAGAAATAATTCATTTCTAATATGTTCTGCAATTCTTGACCTCACTTTCCTTGTTGTTCTCCCTATATAGTCTAAACCACACTAAGCCAGCACTAAAAATAAAAAAATCCTAAACAAACATTGGCATATTCTCAAGAAAGACACCACCTTAAAAGAAATAATCCCACAAAAACCCAGAATCATATTCAAAAGGGCACCAAACTTGAAACAGAAACTGGTTAAAAGTGCGATCACCTCCGAAAAAGAAAGTAGAACGAACTGGTTAACCAACAAAGAGGGAGGGTTTTTCTATTGTGGACAATGTTTAGCATGCAAGACTACAAAAAGGGGAAGTACAAAACCGGTCAGAAAATTTGAAAGGAAAGGGAATGACTACAAAATAAACACAAAAATGACATGCAATAGCACTAATGTGATCTACCTCATTAGATGCCCCTGTGGTTTAGACTATATAGGGAGAACAACAAGGAAAGTGAGGACAAGAATTGCAGAACATATTAGAAACATAAAAAAAGGGGAGAAAAATCATAGCCTTTCGGATCATTACAGAACAGCCCACAACCAAGACCCTTCGCCATTAATATTTTTGCAATAGACCAAATTAAAAAAGATTGGAGGGGAGGCGATATAAATAGAAGGCTAAACCAACAAGTGGCAAAATGGATTCACAACCTAGGGACCCTAGCCCCAGAGGGACACAATATTGATTTTGAACTAGCCACATTTCTATAAATAGCATCCCATAAAAATGGAAATTCAGGATAGAATATCAAATATAATAACCTCGTGAATTACTCAACAGACCATATCCACAGGATACTCAGGATTTTAATAAGATCCCGAAAAATACCTAACACATTATTTTCAAATTCATTATGTGAGGTTTTATTTTATTATATATTTTTTCTCAATAAAAGGTACAACGTAAACTACCCCAGAAACTAGAATTAATAAAGTAAGATTTTTCTCTCTTTGAAGTCTGCTACCATCAATTAATTATTCACTCTATAAGGGACCACCAAAATAACATCCACAATGCCCCATTTAACTTCTAAATTGAAGTCCAAATATGTGAGATAATGAAATAGCCCCAAGAAATTATTAGGAACAAATTATAAAAATATAGGAAGTAATAAATCATACTCATTAAAGAATAACGTAATTCCCGCCTAATTTAATGTCTAAAGAAACCCAAAATAAACAATTAATCACAATTTCATGAAAAAATTGAAGTAAAAAATTTTGAATAGAGAAAAAAACAACAAACCATACATATATTTATGCAATATAGTATTTTATTCAACATAATTATTTATTTGAAAATTCAACCAATCAGGATAGATGTTGGTACATATAAGCAATGTACATATGAGCACTGTATACACCCTGAAGAAGTCTCCGGACGAAACGCGTTGGTGGACATCATATATTTTATTCAATGCATTATTACAAGCTGTGATCTTGTAAGTATCATTCACCGCTTTGCCAAGCAACTAATAAAATTTACTGCACTTAGATCGCATCTTTGTTCCTTCTTTGCTAAACCGCTTCTGCATACCACTGGCATGGCACACTGTGTGTGAGCACCCGATCCCCTGTGACAGCCCGGACCTGAGGTGAAGGAGCAGCCCAGGAGAGAGGAGGAGCCGCCGTAGGTAAACAAAAGGACCACGTAAAGCAGGAGGACGTGACAAGCAGCTGTGAACACAGGCAGACCGCGAGTGCATCAATATAGAGAAAAAGCAAGAACACCGCACTAACCAAACTACCAAGGAGGAAAAGTGAATCACCGAGAATACATCAGAACGGGGTGAGAGATACCCTTTATTATATTTCATATTGACAGCATCCTATCTGAGTAAAAAAACTGTTTTTAAAAAAAACTGAGCTTTAAAGACATTTTAAAAGGCATTTAAATACTTTTCTACTTACTAGACAAACCTGTGCTGAGGCTTCTATTATATAAGCGATATACTGCATGAACGATTTGGGAACACTGTAGCAAGATACTGTTTATTGTTTATATCCATATAGATACTTTGTATCTTTGTACTGATACACTTACACACTACTCAACCAACACACGAACCAATATATATATACAGTATAACAGCAAAAGAAAATATACTTTTTAAACAACACCCTTCACAATATAAAATAAAAAATAAAACACAAAAAAATTAATTAAAGGATTCTTCAAGACAAGGTATTAACCCCCTTATAATAGCGCAGAAGATATTCAACACATGAAATAATGTGCTGAATTAAAACTTTCTCCATTCTCCCTGCATGCATAGAATAAAATTTACTTGACTTCCCCTGAAATCAACATGGTTTTGCCTAGGTGTAACTTTAAGTTCTTATTTTCAGCCTCTGAATCAGGCCCAGTAATAGTAACAATGAATAGGCTACAAACAGGCAATTTTTTGCAGGACTACCTTAATTTTTCCGCGTCGTCCCCACATAAAATGGGACAGATGTAGAAAGCAGGATTAAATGAGAGACCTTAGCTTAGACCTTGCTTTACGATTTAAATCCTTTCCCCCTTGACCTACTCCTTCTTGCCCATTGTCGGAAGGCCTTCCAGCACAGAAGTCTAAATCCTGAGGATCTAGATCCATGTTGGAAGCCTTATGTATGTGTTTGCGTTCTCACAAAATACTGGCATTTTTCACTTGTAAAGAGCAGAAAACACAAAGTGAGCGCAAAATGCATGTGGATCCTACCGATGTCAATCATATAGTAAGGGCTTGGTTAAGCCCATCCTCCTTTTTGTAAATCATTTTAGGTAGGGTCCTAAATTTAGAAGTCCCATGCATACAAGGATAGTGGTCACCCCTCACACACAGGACTTACGATCGCACACTGATTGTAGATCGTCCCTAAGTAACTACATTGGACTGGATCCAGACCTTGTTAAGTGCATGAACTTAGTTACTCAAGGGCTAAACCATGTTGATTTCAGGGGGAGCCAAGTTAATTGTATTCTTTGCATGCAGGGATATATCTTTTAATTGCTTACTGCACACAGATACTGACCAGCTTTACTATCACACTGTTATTTAGACTTGGGATAGGAAACATCACCTCTTAACTCTAATACTGTTTGCAATAGATGAATTATGACTCCCCTGCAATCAACATGGTTTAGCCCAGGAGTAACTAAGTTCATGCACTTAACGAGGACTGGATCCAGCCCATTATCAGTAACTACTTTCCTGGTTAACAAAAAGTGATTTAGGGCTTACAGAAGAAAAGTAATTGTCCACAGCAGCTAACCACAATGCCCAAGATTTAGAATGTGTCCTGCTTAATTAGGTTTATTGCCATATGTTAGCAAAAGCAAACTGGGCCAGCATGTGGGCTAAAAATGAATTTGATAAAAAGAATATAGTTATTCTTTTAGAAACAGTGGACCATGTCCAGACCTACGAATGCATTACGGGCACCCGAGGTCATTACGGTCGTCCTCGTAGTGGGGACTGTACGCCCCATGCAGTGCTGGCTCTCGGTAGTAAATCTGGACACTTACATGTCCAGATTCCTACCTTAGCTTTTACAATCGAATATGCGGCCTTTACGGCCACATACCTGATTATAATGTGGCTTCCCCCGCCTCGTCCCCTCATTAAGCATGTCTATTTCCACCTTCATGCCGGAGATGCAACATTCATAATGGGGGGCAGACAGCCCCTTTCTTTTCTATATACCCTGATCCATACAACGGCGTAAGAAGGTTGTGCGCATACACGTGCGTAATTTCACTGATGGACGGACCTGAGGATCTGGGCCGTTAGGTGGATGAAAATCAGTATTAATTATACAAATATTAAAGATGAGCGGCTCGGATTTCTTTAAATAAAACAGATCTGAATTTGGAGGTTCCAAGTTGAACCGGGCAATAGCTCGATTTCTGCTGCCAAATTCAGATTTGAAATTGAGACAAAACATAATTTTACAGGAAATCTCAAATCTCAAATTTGTAGATTAGGAAGGATTTCACGGTCTGCTGGCAAATACTTCATATTTTGGATTATCATTTTTTGCATGACTCCTCCCCATGCATATAGTCTGATATTTACTATTTGGTATTTTACGCTTATTTGTGTATTTTGAACTCTATATAAGGCACTCCATCATGATTTCAGGTACCATATTAGATCAGAGTGCACATGGAGAAGGTAGCTGGATTATGGACATCAGTGCAATTAAGTACAACATGTAATTTGTGGTAAGATTCCCTTCCAGTCTGCTTGAACATTTTCCTCTGTCATACACACAGCAGTCTTTCTACTTGTATGATCTGTGCTGTCACTGACCTGTCAATAAGTATAAGGGGCTTTAGCTTGACTGTATATAAGGCATGCCTTTTGATATACATGGTTGAATACTTCACAATTGAATCTGTAATATCCTAAAGGAGAATAATTCTTTACTGGATCAATAAAGCTCATAAAAATATAATGTGTTAGTTAATGCTTCATTCCTTTGTCACCAGTCTTCAGCTAATGGAAAGATAAAACTATTTCTGGAATTGTGACTTTAAGGCGTTACCATATGGCATCATCTAGCAATATGGTACAGTATGTAGTGTATTTGTATGTTTATTTAAATATATTTATGTAAATATTGCTTATATTTTATATATTATTTTTATATAAAATTATTGATCACTCTGCTCAGTATAGTTTCGGTGGAGTGTTGGGAATGAAAGCCAGACTGAAGAGGATCCAGAAAGGAAGTGAGTGAGGTGAGTGTAGGCAAGCCTTTCAAGTCACTTTGAGGGGCATAGAAGCTAAGAAATGGTGTGATAATAGTTGGGGTTAGAGTTTTGTTTTTTCAAAACTGGAGTGATTAGCACGTGTTTGAATAAGGATGGGAAGATACCAGAGAGAGATTACAGATTTTAGTTAAGGTTTGTAATAAACACAGAAGATTGACCGACTTGAACAAGGGCAGCTGCTAAGGTTTAGTTAAGGTGAGATACTGTCAAATCAGGAGAGTGGAAATTAGGAATTGGATACAGTAGTTGTTAGACAGATTGAGAAAGTTGGTTGACATTAACAGCATTAAGAATTCTACAGTTGCATAAAGTTTCAATAGAAGTAGACAGCAAAGGAGTAGAGGTAGTGTGGGAAAGTTTGCAGTTGCACCCTAGCGTCTCCTTACCAACTATGCGCGTTTTGCCGCTCCGGCTTAGACAAAAGCTGGGGCACCCTGGTTTCCCTTGTCTTTTATTACCTATTGTACATTCTTTTGCATCTATTTTTCATTTTACCTGCACTATCTGTGTATTTTTGCCTGCAGACCAGCTATTTGTAGACTTACAATGGCACTTAGATTTAGGAGAGGGATATGTAAACCCCTATCATTGGGGATGAAGTCCCGCCGCGAGGCGGCTAGGCACCTCATTAGGGTAAGTAGTCCTTTATATATTTTGTAGATTAGGAAGGATTTCACGGTCTGCTGGCAAATACTTCATATTTTGGATTATCATTTTTTGCATGACTCCTCCCCGTGCATATAGTCTATGATATTTACTATTTGGTATTTTACACTTATTTGGTATATCTTTTCTGGCAGCTCTGCATGGCTTGGAGCATTAATGAATGTACATGGTTAATTATTTGTATTTTATATTGCGTCTTTTTTATAATCTATATCTTAGATATTTAGTATTAAAAGTTATGTTTTAATTCCATTCTTTTGTCTTCCCAGCGATATAACAGAGTTTATTATTACTATATGTGCAAAACTGAATTTCTAGTAGAATTCTAGTGCTTCTTAAACCTATCCTACTTTAACTCTATACACTAAGGCAGCCTCATGACTTGACTCCCACCCCTTAAGTATTAAATAGGAATAGAGATATGTAAATACAATTATAACATACACCACTTACACCAACTAGTCCATACCTATGACGATTCATTAAAATGTTTCCAACTTTGAACTAACCAATGCCCAATAAGTAGTTCTTCTGCTTATCCCTTCTTACAAACATGTACATAATTTGTTAATCAAATCATATTTGGAAAGGAAAAATTATTGATTCATTATAATACACACAATGGAAGTTGCTCAGATCAATTTATAGGTTAATGCAAACAGGTGCATGAAAGGCAGGGGGTAATCTGCTAGCAACAGAAACACAGGAAAGAAAATGCCCCAGCAACACCGCCATTTGTGTCATATATATGGGCCTGATTCACACTTAAGAATCTGTGTAATTTTAGGTGCGTATATTTAAGAACGGATGCACTGCGCATGCGAAGTAACTTTTATACGCTGTTTACGTTGGACTTACACATGCAAATTACGTCCTTATACACTACGCACCTAAAGTCTCTAGGTTTGTAGTAACATAGACAAAAATGGGTGTTCCATGAACAAGTAACTATGCAGATACGCAGATTTGGGTGGAGAGAAGCATTTAAATGAGCAAATGAAGGCGCGGTTATGCAGTTAAGTTCCTAAGTACTATCCTTACGCATTCAAATGCGAACCTACAGTTAAGGGAGCCCTATGGCACTCGTAAATCACATAAGAACCTGAAAACTGAGGGCGTGCCCAGGGAGTTTCATTGCTATTAGTTGTGTATATTTAGGAACCTATCGCGTTCTTAAGTGTGAATCAGGCCCTATATTTTTTAATTGAGAGCAAAATTACTTCAGGAGGCACCCCATTAAAGCCTCCAAAATAGTTCTGTGGAAGATCACCCATTATATTATATCTATCTATCTATCTATCTATCTATCTATCTATCTATCTATCTATCTATCAATCTATCTATCCATCCATATGCATTTGCATATAGCATACATATATTGTTGGAAGAATGCAGGTAATGGAATACAGGAACCACGTTGCAATACACCAGGACACTGGAGATGGACAATCCACAGGAAAACAAGGTCTTAAAGAACAATCCACAATCCAGTGTGAAAGAGTACAATACATGGACCACTAAACTCAGGCCCTGGCCTATCAACAGCTGCTATCGATAGGAGGTTATCAATCCGATACCATGCAACACAGCAAAATATTGGAAAAGAAGCAGCCTGTCCGTCAATCAAGTTGTAGCTGTTTACTTAAATCAGACATTTCACATTCCAGTGCTACAAAAAATTGTTAAAGCCATCATCATATCCATTCCCACAAAGTAATATTTGAAAACTGGTACTTCTTATTCCCTGGGGAATATTTTATTATATTTATATTCAAAATTCATGTAGATGGTATCTGATATCAACTGTCCAACTGTCATTACCCTATTTTGAAGTAGGCAGGAAGAGACTATCCAGCATCCATTAAGATCATCAGAGTAGTACAGTAAAGCAGGGTACAAACTGGGGCTTTTCAGCAGAAAACCTTTCCAATATTACAATCAAAAAACCTTTTCACCAGATAGCTTACCAGTGTATACTGTCCAAAGAGCTCCTAGTAGACACAGCACACACCTGCAAAAAGCTAAAGATATCTTTCCATCATTGATCTGGCATATTAGGACCTCCAAAAGATCAAATCAAATCATCTTTTGGACAGCACACACTGGTAAGATATTTGGTGAATTGATCTTTTGGCTGTGTGATTGGAAAGATTATCTGTTAAAAAAGCCAGAGAGTGTAGTACATTTAAAATGATCTTTATCACAGAGTATTAATATCAAGATCCTATCAAACAAAGGAGGACTATGGTGTGATATGCAAAAAAATAGTGTGTCTAGGCAATATTTGTAGCCAACATTAAATATGATGCTTTTAGTTACACTAGTTTTAACGTTTACTATTTAGCCTTTCTCTTGCTATGATCTTTCTTTAGATTCTTTAAAATGGTGTAGACTTAAACTTAAGACGTTCCCTAGGAATGTTTCAAGTTTGACACAGCTACTGAAATAGATGAGAATCAGCACACTTTGGAATATCACCCTCCTATGATTGAGGAGGCTTAATGGGGAATAAAAAGGGAATAGAAAGAGAAGACTATAACCCATGTTCTCCTAAATGCTTTAGTGTTCACCGCCCATAGCATATTCCAACACTGCATTTTGCTGTTTTGGGACATTGGTGGATCCTCTGCTGTGGCCTTTGTATATTTAGTGCAGTCAGACTTCCATTTTCTTTACACTCCTAAATTCCTGTTGGCATATACGGTATATCTTTTATACTTTCTGTAGATCAGGTGCTCTAATTTCTTGATTATTATAGTGACTTGCATTCATTCATGCCTCCTTACCACAAATGCATATGGGAATAACCTGTGCTCTTTCCTAAAAAGAGTATATTATATTGTCGCCTTAGGGATTTTCTTGTTAGTAAACAACACCTTGTTTAAAATGTGTTTACATTCTTGTAATTCTTTTAAACAGCTGTTGATTTTAGTTGGTCCTGAAAAAACATTGTTTTAGGTATGAATGGTGTACCTGATTTTCTACTCACACCAGCTTTTTTTTTTAGCTATAAATGCATTGTATAGCATTGAGCATGTATATTAGGTGAATAAACAAAAATCCCAATAGCAAAGGGAATATTTGGCCTGTGATCGTATCAGTGTGCTGTGTTCCATTATATGAAAACCTGACATGTTTTCTTTCGCTTACCACTTCTTTCTTTCTTTCATTCTTTTCTTTTCTTTTCTTTTCTTTTCTTTTCTTTTTTCCTTCCTTCCTTCCTTCCTTCCTTCCTTCCTTCCTCTCTTTCTTTCTTTCTTTCATTTATTATTACTTAGGAAGAAAAAATCCCAAGTGAACCAAATCACTGACATTTAGCAAAGCGTTGGAACAGGAGCTCTTCTGAAAGGCTCGTCAACATTTATTTTATGCTGGTCTATTTTTTATTTTGCTGACTTTATAGTAGGTAGTGTTGACAGATAAATACTGGTGTTTTACTTTACTGGAGATTAAGCAGTAATGTTCTTTAAAGTTTGTCATGTCTGCAGAAGTAGATTAGTTAAACACCATTACCTTTTTAGAGATTTTTGATGAGGATTTTTCAGCATCATCACATTGCATGTGATACCCTTCATTTTCCATTAGTCCGTGAAAGCTATATGATTTCCAGAATAAAGCATAGTGGTCTTTACTTTGCCAATCATAATTCCACTGTAACAGCTGAAAAATGAATGTGACAGCTCCATTAAACGATAACATCATTAGACCGACCACTTTGGTGTTACAATAAAAGGATTGTTTAGCAAATATAAAGGACATAGCGTCTGTACATTAAATTCAGAAAAGGGCTAATCGCTTTGTATAATTTTTATGCTTGATTGTTATACTTGTGATCATTGCCGCTCTTAAGTATAAGGTCAAGACAGGGTCAGAGAGCTAAATTGGAAATTAGTGTAACAAGCTTGTTTAAATACTGCAGACATGTTCATAATCTGGAATGTGTAACCAAGTAAGACCTGGAAAATTCAACTAATTCCAGAAAAATTCATGAATTTGAACCGAGTTGAAAGAAAAGAGAATATATTTGTTGTATAAATACAAATCCAAGTTTCCAAGAAACAATAATGACATACAGTATCCATTTACTAGCTAAAAAAATACAAAGACACAAATTAGAACTTTGCAAATAAAAATATAAAACACACATGATGAATTATAACAACACAATTTTGTATAGTGAACATTTGTTTTTTTGCATTTATATGTTTATTTGGTTGCTTATTTTTTTATGTCCCTGTGAATTTATGGTTTATTCTCCTACGCAATTTGCATTAAAAAGTGTGCTACAGATTTACTAATTATTCTGAAAGATCTTTTCATAGTTCCTGTAATTTAATTACTCAAAGTTTTAATTAGCAAACATACCCACTCAAACATCACACAAACATCACACACACAGTGGCCCTGATCCAGATCTAAGCACAAATACGCACACAGTGTGTGTTGCACAAATGCGCTGGAAACGTGGCGCAGGTAGTGTGAGATCCAGAACTGCACATAACTTTGTCATTTGAATTGTAAGCATACACCTCATGTAGGGTACAGGCACACAGCAGTTACACAGTAAGCAGATACATTCCCAAATAGGCAGAAAAGGAACAGTGTAGTATAATACGAGGTATTATTAAATTATATATTAAATAACTCACTTTTATTTATTGGTATTACAAATGTAATGCTTGTCCCCTTCAATATACTCTCCATTTGCACTAATACATCGCTGTAGTCTTGTTTTCCACTGGTCGAAGGCATGGAGCAAATCAATTTGTCAGTTGTTTCAACATATCTGCCGTTTTCTTCAACTGACTCAAAATGTGTCCCTTTAAGCACTGATTTCACTTTTGGGAAAAGATAAAAGGTGCTAAATCGGGTGATTATTGAGGATGTTTAAGTGTAGTAATGTGATTGTTGGTCAAAAGCTGCTTTACAGAAAGTGTTGTGTGAGCAAGCACATTGTCCTGGTGAAGAATGAAACCATTTTTCCACAGTTGCGGCTGTTTCTTTGTACCTTCTGGAACTTATTCTTCCACATGTTCAAGAGGCTGGATCCAGACTTAGTTAAGTGCTTGAACTTAGTTACTCCTAGGCTAAACCATGTTGATTTCAGGGGAGTCAAGTTAAGCGTATTTTTTGCATGCAGGGATATATCTTTGAATATATCTTTGAATAGCTTACTGCACACAGATATTGATCAGCTTTACTATCACACTGTTATTTAGACTTGAGCCGGGAAACATCACCTCTCAACTCTAATACTGTTTGCAACAGATGAAATATGGCTCCCCTACAATCAACATGGTTTAGCCCAGGAGTAACTAAGTTCAAGCACTTAACTATGTCTGGATCCAGCTTAAGGTCACTACGTATGCAGTTATAACCGATTCTGACTGCTTTGTTTACTAGGTTGAATCACAGTCTTGTTATTTTATAGACATACCTCGTATACCTGAAGCTGGTAAAAACTGTTATAAATGCAGTGACCAGATGATATAAGAGCACAGTAAATAAAATATGTATTTTTTTAATAGAAAAATATGAATACATAAAAATATGTTATTTTTTTTAAACTGTAAATTTTTCAGAATGGATAGCAACATTACACAGCATTAGTGATTTCATGCCTATATATATGATTCTCCAGGTTGAAATGTAAAGTAAAGTGTCTGTAATAGGTTTATTGTGTTGCCCCAGGACTTATACAGGACCTGCAGAAGGTGCAAATGTTTTAACATAAACAGACCTTTGTTCTGACCAGGATCAGATGCACTTATCTTGGCACGCTCTTACTGTACATTTACTACGTCTCTCCACCCCTTCACTGATCGTCGGCCCGCTCTAATGAATGCGGGCTGGCAGATCGCTGTATTTACTTAATGTCGGCGTGGATTGTTATACTATATATAACACCATTTCAGGATAGTGTGAGTAAAAGTATTCCAGCAGTCTCCCCATATATCACCTTTTTCCTCGCCCTAATAGCTTTTAAGGGGGTACGTATAGGGAGACCACTGGAACACAGAGCCAATGTGTGCATGTTAATTAAAATAAATAAAAAATAATATTAA
>WWET01001602.1:275772-286992 GCA_011038615.1 Limnodynastes dumerilii
AATTATCATTGTTATCACTATTATTATTGTTGTTGTTGTTATTATTATTATTATTATTATTATTGGTATTGGTATTGTTATTATTCATTATAACATATTGTCATTTATTAATTATTTATAATATTTAATTATACTTTATTTATTTATTTATTTAGTATTATTATTACTATTATTATTATTACTATTACTATTAATATTATTATCATTATTTTTTATTGTTATTGTACTTTATTTATTTATTTTTATATATATATATATATATAAAATTTTAAATTGAGAGCCAAACTTACCTCAGGAGACACCCCTTAAAGCCTCTAAAATAGCTGCTGTGGAACAACTCTCCCTCTCAGCTGCTGTTTCCAGACAAGCCCAACGGACATTTCTGCATTTTATTTTACAGATAGAACGGTATAGTCTGTTACTGGTTTATGGCAGTGTTGCTGGGTCATTTCCTATCCTGTGTTTCTGTTGCTAGTAGATTACCCCCCTGCCTTTCATGCACCTATTTGCATTTACCTATAAATTGATTGAGCAACTTCCATTTTGTGTGTATATTATTTTTAATAATACCTTTGGATGTTATGGGGAAAAACCTCCACGATTCTACTTTATTCAAACAGCAACTTCCAGTGATATTATAAACTAAGCAGATGTACTGTATAGTTATTTATGCAGAGCAATGCTTTCCACATTTACTATATTGTTTCACTGAAAATAAGGTAAAAATAACATCAATTGTTAAAAAAAATATATATTTTTTTAACTGCAGCCTTTTATATTATATGAAACTGTACATATCAAAATTATGGATAATAAATCCTTCAGTAGAATAAAACAATTCAGTCTTATAGTCTTAATTCTGTATATTAAAAAGGATGAGTTAATGCCACAATTTCATATCATCAACAAAATTGCAATTTCCCTATGTATGCTTCCACTATAACATAATTAAATATTAAACAGTCTATGTCCGACCCAAACTTGGCTGCACATTTTATTGCATCCTGGATTTGTTTATTAAAGCAAACCATTATAAATGCTTTGAAAGATGAAACTGAATACTCTGAGAGAGAGCTTTTACAATACTTCTTAGATTTGAAGATTAAAGCGGAAATGTGAAAAACAACAAACAAATTAAATATTAAACTGTTACCTTTTAAATGCTTCATAAGTCAACAAAGAGCAGCAGTTATTGATCAGACAGGATATAGGACTAGGCAATCAACCAATAACAAATAATACAGATATTCGTCCAAATCTTTAATTGCAATTATATAATAAACAAAATATAATTACATATTTACTTTCAGTCAAAAACATCATTTCAATTTTGCTTTAGAATGAAGCAGAATATTTCTGAGATGTTGGACCTAGAACAAAAATTACAAAGAAGCAACTTGTTTAATGGTACAGAAAAATAATTGTCTTCATTAACATGGTGCAACAGAAAGATTTCAGACTGTCATTTTTTGAATAGATGATGTAAAGCACTTGGCTACAGAAGTATAGTAGAAAGTTGGCATATTACTGTGATTTAGTATTTCTCTGTTATTTTGATTTGGTTGTTGTTTATTAGGGTTTATGTTGCAGTACAAGATGTCCTTAATGCTGTACAATGGGTGAATGAAATACAGTGTACAAAAACATAATTAATTAACAAGGATGATATACAGTCTGATAGGGAATGTTATAGTGGGTAGAGATGGAAAAAGAAGTACTGGAGCTTAGGTCTTAAATATGGGCTATGCTACAATTTTTGTTTTTTCATTTCAATTTCCTAATAAGTGTTGGATGTTGGAACTGTTATTTTTTATAGACAAATAGCTCAAATGAACAGAGTAGAGAAGTCTACATTTTCGTGGCACTGAATCCTGGATGGTGGCTGCTGGGGTCAATAAAATGATAATGTTAAAAATAGAATAACACATATTTCCCAGGTTTTGGAATAAAAAATGTTCTGTATAAATCAATTGATGAAACTGGAAGGGTGAGGGCTTTCTATTATGACACTGGATCATTCTCAGACCTGTCAGCAGAGCTTACATCTACCCATAATGCCAGCCACCTGCTTTACCGGTCATGGGCTTCTTTTAGTGATCCCTTTTTACCTGTGTAAATATGGTATGCATATTTTAATTGTTTTGTACTAATCAGTAATTATAAAGTTTTTTTATTACAATATATAGACCATCCTCTCACTCTTCTCTCTAAAGCATTAATAAAAAATGAAACTATGACTAGGAGGGAAAAAAATGCTTAGACCATTGTCTTCTTCAGCCCATTATTCAGTCAAATGAAGAAAGGGGAGAAGCAGAGAAGATGGCAGCTTAGCTAGCAGAGGTCATCTGACACACTTGCAAGATTAAGTATTACTATCAATGGCCCAGATCCAGACCCACGCACGGCTTCGTGGGTCTCTCCGTATGATCGTGTAGCGGGAAGTGCATGCCCCCTGCAATCCCTGCTCAAGGTAGTCAATATGGACACTTACATGTCCAGATTCCTACCTTAAATTTTACGTCTAGGTCTGCGGCCGTAATGGGCCTTCCCACACCCCTACTACTAATTTCCATGCCCATCTCTGCCTATATGGTAGAGATACGGCAATTGTAAGTAGTAAGGCAGCCTCTCTATCGTACCAGCTGGTGTACATAACATAGTTATGTACGCCTGCCGGTACGCATGCTTACTGGCAATGTGCGCATGCGCCCTGCGTAATTCCCCTGTTGGCCGTAGATAAGGATCTACCCCAATGTGTGTCAGTGAGCCTGATAGCTGCAGCTGGGTGATCCTTAAGCATGACTGTCAGTACATGACTTAACTATGACTACACACTGTCAGCAAAAAACAGCCTAAGTCCAGAAGTCATTATTAGAAAATCTTAGCTTTGTTTTTAGATTCTAATACCACTGAGGACTCAATGTGCCCCCAAGAGTAAAAGGCCCTAACTCATAATAAATTGCTCACTCAGTAGTCTATATATTTAATACTCAATTACTTAATGCTCGGTAATAACTATAGTCAGTATTCAGTAAGCTTAATACTAATCACATCTCCATCTTATACAGGTTTTGTAATAGCATTAGTAGATACTCTTGAAATAAATTATAAAGTGAATTCATTTAACAATACTATTTACACAGTAGTGCTTACTTAAACTGAAAATGCATGCACTGTGTTTAGGAAATTGTGGGCTTTACATGTAATTTCATAGAAATGTGCTTTCTGCATTAAAAAAAGTGTTTACTGAAAAATAAGGTAATAAAAGCATATTGTAGCAAACATGGTCGTTTATTTATGGTAGAGATTATAGAGATATTGTAAAGCAATGCAGAACAAGATTTTACTTTACGAAGTGCGATTATTAACATTAGATAAAGTAGCAGAAATATATACACAATAAAAGTTACTATAAAAGTAGATAAAATGTCTCACCTAAACATTTATTCTTATATAGCCACAATCTCTAATTATTAGTTATGTTGCAACAGAAGTCAAATGCCTTATTTTCTTATTGTTTCTGCATGTAGCTATTCTGTTGTTGTTATATAAATTAACTTCCACCATATTCAAACAAAGTAGATATTGGGTATTATACATTGTTTAAATTTTATTTCACATAATCTCAAAGCTGTGTTTTCAATAATGTGATGGACTAGTTTTGTTTCATAAATGGGTAGTGCAATGCGATTGCAATCAAGGAACTTTATGGTTCCAACCAGTATTGAATTTAACAGTTTTTTAATCCAAGTAGCAGGTAGTGCAAAGAGCTTTTTAAGTGAACAGCTGCCTTGGCTCTCATACAAAAGGAATACAGCACTTATAAAATTAAGAAGGGAAAATCAGCGCTGAAAAGATATATATAACTCAGAACTTATAAAATTAGACCTTTTGTTGGTGTTAGCAATACATAGAACGACATATGTTTTAATTCAATTAAAAAACTATTTATATAAACACAATAAAAAAGATATATTAAAAATATTTCCTATACCCTAAAACACATTTTAACAAAATTGCATATTTAACAGAAGAAATCCAAACTTTGTGCACTTATATCACCTATTCGGGTGGAGTTTCTAACTACCTCGCAGGATCAGGGGGAGGGGGGACTTGTAAGTTCCCAATTCCCGGTACCAGGCTGGAGTCCAGTGAATAAGGGCCTGATCCAGACCTACGGGCAACTTACGGCCGCCCGAGGTCTGTAAGGCGGTCATCGTAGCTTACGTGTCCAGATTCATACCCTAACTATTACCATCAGCTCTGCGGCCTTAGGGCGGCATTGCTGATCATAACGGGGGGATCACTTCCTCCGCCCCATTTCCTAATTTACATGCCTACGGCATGCGTAAAGGGGGGGACAGCCCCCTTCTCGTAACAGCCAGTGGCCGTAACTATACCATTACGCTGCCGTATGAAGGTTGTGCGCATGCGCACAACCTTCATAACAGGGAAATTACGGCTGCGGCGGACGTTATTCCCAGGGCGGCCGTATCTCTGGATCAGGCCCTAAGTGTATAATTGTCCGCTATTATAATTTAATACTTGCGGCTTAGATGTATAAAACCCCTCCGCTTGTTACATGAGGCAAGGTGTCAAGGCGTTAATATAGGGGCTAAGCTTCATTGCTTAGAAGGATCACCACGGCTCAGGGTCTCCTAGGTTAGATCCTCGATCCCCTTGATTCTTTGGAGTCCTTTGTATCTGTATGAGCCTCGCCAGTGTACAGACTTTTCCACTTTCCAATCCAATAATGGGTCAGTGTCTCCGTTGCTGAGGGGCCTCCTGGGATAGATCCTCAGTCTCCTTAATTCTTGGGAGTCCTTTATATCCATATGAGCCTTACCGGCATGTAAACTTAGCCACTTTACTGTCTAATAATAGGTAGTGGGCTGGATCCAGACTTAAGAAGGAGCTTGAAATTAAGACAGGAAAGTTACTCCTGGGCAAAACTAGGTTGATTTTAGGGGAGTCATATTTAATCTGTTGCAAACAGTATTAGAGTTGAGAGGTGATGTTTCCTATCCCAAATCTAAATAACAGTGTGATGGTAAAGCTGAACATATAAACACAATACTGCGCTAATGATTCAATTAAATGATTTGCCAACACTCAAAATCAAACCATACAAATTTATTAAAACTAATAATAAAAAAATATTAATATACTAAAAATTTAGGGAAAGGATTCCTGTTGAATCCACTACCCCCATTGTTACTGCATTCAACAGGAATCCTTTCCCGAATTTTTTGTATATTAATACAGTGGTCCCCGTGTTCTCTTCTCCAAAGGACTATTACTGCATCCATTTGTTAGCTCGTGGTCGGGACCCTCTTTATCTTTGTTTATCACCATTGGGAGTTGCAAGATATTATACCTACCTACTTGAATTGACTCTGTGTATATATTATTGGTGCTCTATATAAAGCACTGACCTAACTCCCACCGTTAGTGCACTTATCCACTGGAATCTTTTTCCTGATTTTTTTAGAGCATTATTTAATTTTTATTAGTTTTAATAAATTTGTATGGTTTGATTTTGAGCATTGGCAAATCATTTAATTGAATCATTAGCGCAGTATTGTGTTTATATGTTTATGTTTTTTAGGCTGGCATCCTTTTTAGTACAGCTGCTTTTGATTTGATTTAATTTATTTTATTTCATATTATTTCATTATTTATGAATTGAGTTTCATTTACTATTACATATTTATATATATTCTATCTAAATAACTTAATTTAATTGGAACACTCTCATTATCCCACCTGTTCTGAGCGTCTAAAAATATTACTTGTAAATTGATAGTAAAGCTGGTCAGTATCTGTGTGCAGTAAGCAATTCAAAGATATATCCCTGCATGCAAAGAATACAATTAACTTGACTTCCCCTGAAACCAACATGGTTTAGCCCAGGAGTGACTTTTCTCTCTTTATTTATTAAGTCTGGATCCAGCCCAATGTCTTTATAATATTAAAGTGCAAAAGAGTAATATCAGCAGCATAGAGTTTGGTGGCAGTCTGTCGAAACAGATGTCATTCTATGTATTGTCTACACCAACGAAAGGTCTAATGTTATAAGCGCTGTATTCCTTTTTGTTTCTATTTTTGTAATTGGGAAGCAGCACAAACTTCCCTATACAGCTGCAAGAGAGAGCTAATAGTAGTGGCCGTGTTTTTCTTTTTCCTATGGTTCTCATAAAGCCTTATTATAAGAATAAATATGGTTATTGCACGAGCTATAAAGGGTTATATTTTCATGTAAAATATTGTTGTATGCAAAATAGGAAATACATAACATGTTATACATTAAAGTACGTTATACATTACTTTTATTCATATATATCTATTATAGTTTTTGAAGGCATAATGATGGTATGGTTATTCTTGCACACCCGCATTGGATGCTAAGTGATCTGTTGACATGTTTTGCTGACAGTCTGAAACAAAGGGTTAGCAAAGGGTACAGACTGTATAACATAGCAACTGAGCAGCCATGCAAGTAGTTAGGACACATTATAGTGCATCCACATCAGTTGCTAAGTTATTTTACCTACAGTCTTTCAGTAAGAGATGCAGTTATGCGACCTTAAAAGATATAAATAGATGACGGACCAAATTAAAAACCTCGGTCCGTAGGCTCCATGCATAGTTAAGGCATTTAGCACGCCCATACTGTACGATTTAAATGCCTCACCTCGCCTCTGAAGCGTAATTACGGATGTCTTATGGCTGGCACGCCCCTTCGTTCATAGTTACGCTGTAGACCTTATTCTCGTAAGTACGTTCAGAGTTTCTGGTCATAACATTTGCTGTGCGCATGCGCAAAACATGGAAAACGGTGATTTTACGACTATGCTGAGCGGAAAAATGCAAGCAGGTGTAGGTCTGGATCAGGCCCCTCCTTCCCCCGATACCAGCCCTTTTTTTCTATAATGCAGCTAAATAACAGCAGACAGTCCAGTATTTGATGCAAATAACTGTAGTGTGTTCTATTTTTACATCCTGGCTACTATTATAGACAGTAATAGCTCTTGACTACAGTGAGAAGACTCTTTCCTTCTCATAAACATAACACAATATCGCATAGTAATCCTACCAAGCTTGTGGTCTCTATAGCGTTGTCAGTACGGTTAGAAACTGTTCATTCTGAAATAGAGACATCTGAAAAGAAACTGTTCGAATGTCCCTATTTCGGATAATGCCCAGTTTCTATTTTTTTTTTTTAGAATGGGTGAGTATGACAATCGGCATACTCACCCATTCTGATTCGCAAATACCGCTGCTGCCGCCCTTCCGCCACTGCTATCACCGGACCAAGGAAAAGGTGAGTAACCTCTCCGTGCGGGGTAGGGAGGGTTAAGGTCAGGCTGCAGGGGAGGGAGGGTTAGGGTCAGGCTGCAGGGGAGGGAGGGTTAGGGTCAGGCTGCAGGGGAGGGAGGGTTAGGGTGCAGGGAAGGTAAGGGTCAGGCTGCAGGGGAGGGAGGATTAGGGTCAGGCTGTGGGAGATGGAGGGTCAGGGTCAGGCTGCAGGGAAGGGACAATTAGGGTCAGGCTGCAGGAGATGGTGGGTTAGGGTCAAGCTGCAGGGGAGGCGTGGGGGACTATTTTACTTACATTTCAGAGCATGAAAGCTCGGTGCTCCGTGGATCGATTACTCATTGAGGCATATGCAATCGAAATCCCAGCCAGTTCTAAACTGGCTGGGAGGAAACTGCCCTATTGCAATAGGGCCATTCTAAGTGGGGACCCACACCCCTCTATAGAGGCCTCTCGTCTCTAAGTTCTTGTCTCCAGACTTTTGTTTCCTCACAGCCTTTTTAAACACCTTTTCCAAATTTAGTTTACAAAGAGTGTTGAGTGAATATACTGCATTCAATTTGCTTCTCCCTGTAGTTCAGCATGGTTTTTCAAGGTGCAGATTTGCTCCCTTTTACTGTTATTCCAAACTCTGGACAGGAGGCAGCTGGATCACATTAACAAGGCACAAGCGATGCAGGGTAAAGATAGCCAGTCAGAATGAGGTGTAAAGAGAGAGGAGTAAAGTGAGAGATGGGTTGTGAAAGAGGCAAACTAGTCTAGGGGAGCAGTACAGAACAATGATAAGTTTACACAAGGACCTTAGTAAGGTGGGGGGGGGGGGCAGAAAGGGGCTGTTAGTTTCAAAGCATTGGATTAGATCAGGCAGTTGCAGAGCAGGCACCCAGCAGCTATCTGTCCATGCATGCGCAAAGCATTCACCAATCTGCATGGATTGATAATTGCACTGTGTTTGAGCTCAAGTTGCCCCCTTTTCAGTTCTGAAAATTGGTGCAAAAGAAAACATTTGTTATCATATTTGGCAGTTATCCTGAACATACGCACCTGTAGATGCCAATTTGCTCCAAGTAAGGATGGAAACTACAGGTGATTATTATGTCTATGGCTGCAGACCGGATGGTGCTTTCATAATACAGCACACAAAGTTCAGTTTGTCCTTGTGGTTTAAATTAAATCACTGTTCTGACTACTGAATGGAATTTTTGGGTAGTTGGTAAACTCTTCTCCATACCAAACCATAGTATCAAAGACTGCATATCCCAGGAGGTCACTCTGAGGGGGGGGGGGGTCAAATATATCACTGCAACACTTGTTATATGAAACAGATAAGATAAAAAAAAATCAATATAACATCTGTAGCAGATAATGTGCTTACCAATTAAAGTGTATCTTGATTTCAGCATCACTACTTCAAAGTTTCAAACCTCATTTTCCCTCTGCCACTTTGCCCTCCTCAATTTCCATCTGCTCCTTTCTAATGTATTGCAAAGTAACTTTCAAATCTAAACTCCAGCTGTCTGAGCCTCCTAATAGCATTTATCCATAGCTATTGTTGCTTTCAAGTTTTGCTTTTTTATTAAAACTCCAACATTAAACACTTATTATATCTGCTCTAAGTTAAAAAGAAAAGCTTCAGGGGGTAAGTGATATTCAGAGACATGACCAGCTGGTAATTTTATCTTTTATGGCGACTGCTTAAAAAACATGACAACAAGTGCTCTGAAATGCAAATGAGTATGTGTTACCAGACACATAACCTTCTCTGACAAAGGTCCTATCAGGAAAGAAGATGCACTGGCACTAAATTCTAACATGTAAAAGGTAGCTTGCACCACATTGACAGTGCTTTTATATGTGTTCTATAGGCAACAATATGTTAACCATTATAGTCTGGTTAATGATTCAGGTCACATCCCCAGACCAGTGGTCGTGTGTGGCTTGAATGCTGATTGACACTGATGGCTGCAGCACACTTTATATAGCATAAGGGATCATGATTTTCCTAGTGTTGCAGCTTATCTTTTCTTAAATCACTAATGCCATAAGTGCTTGAACTGAGATGCATGTATAGAGCACAGGAAAACTTAAGGGTGCTGATCCAGAGCTTAAAAATAGCTTAAGAATAACAGCAAGGTCATGCAAGGGCATCGAGGGGGAGGTACTATTTACCAGGGGCCCAGGCCCATAGGCATCAATAGGGAGGCTGCAGACCCACTTAAAACAGTGTGGCTGCACTGCTTAACTTAATTAGGATCTGCCATCCAGGAGTGCACAGCACAGACACAGGAACCGGGACATCAGCAAAGGTAAGTCAATTTAAAGGGTCAATAGCAAAGGCCGGGGACTGGAGAGAAAGGACTTCAGGAAACATACAAGGGAGGGGGGGTAAAGGGATGGCTGTAGTACTCCAGCATTAGCTAAGTCATTTGTCCCAAGATGGATAATGACAGGGGGGGTGTGAAAAAATGGCTGGAGACATATTAAGGGGTAAAAGAATGGTTGTTTATGTCTCTATTTGCTTTTATTTTTTTTTACTCTTTTAATAAAATCAATACATTAATTTTATCCTTTATTTAGACTCCAATATATTATGCAGTGTTTTACATTTACAGAATGATATTAAACTATTATTTAAGATATACATTACTTTTGTCCTGAAAGCTGGGATATATGTCATGCTTCGAGGAGTAAGCGCTGTACATCTCTGCCATTGGTGTAGTCAGCAATGTAGATTTTATTCTGTAGGTAACCAGTGCTTTAAACTTGCTTCCCATGTCCCCAAAGAGCCACAGCCCACGCCTCTAATTGGTTTAAACACTCATTTTTTGGATATATATAAAAGTATCTGTATTATTCAGAGACCGGGGCCGAGAATTTCTCTTGGCGAGATGGATGAGGCGCTATATGTAAAAAAATTAACCTAGTGATTTAGATATATCTATTAAAGTAAGAAAATGTTTTCATAGTGCTATGGACTTCTTTATGATTAATGATGCTAAGGCAATGTTTGACTCCATTATCATTTCCATAGGTCTCATAAGTGCCCATTTATTCCATAGATGGTCTACTGGTCTCCATTACCTTTTTGGAGAAGCATCAAAATTGTAAATAAGAAAAATGTGCAAAATAAGCTTAATGTGTTATTTCTATCTGCCTGAGATGAATTGAGGTCCCTCTTGGTTTTGTAATAATGGAAGCTCATACATTTTGCTGATGATATAATGCGATGTGCTTGTTTCTAACCCTTTAGGCTAAAAGGTTTAAATAATCCTGCCCCTCCTTCAGAGTGTGCTCAAAGTGCATGCACTATGTGGCTGAATATGGGTTGAGAATTGAGCTATACTTACAATTAATGACAGTTCAGGGTTATTTTAAACTAGAGATGAATTATAGAATGCTGAACCTTATGCTGCATCCATTATATGAATTATGAGAGAAGACTTCACTTTCCTATAGAAAAGAGACACATTTTTCTGTTGTACCTATTGGAATAAAAGCTAAAATAGTTCTCTAACTTCTGTAGTTCCTTTTAAAATTAAATGTTTAAATAATTAGATATCATTCTCGTATATGTCTCATGGAATTCATGAGTTCCTATTGAAAATCTTAGTTGGACTTAAAAGGAAACCTTCAGCATTTGCTACTTAGAAAAAAAAAGTTGTTTATACAGGAAAACAGTCCTTATATATTTAAACAAGCTATTCATATCAGGTACATAATATATATTTGTGTTGTGCTGCAAGAATGCCATGCCATGCTTAGTTGGAAAGGAAACCTTCAGCATTTGCTACTTAGAAAAAAAAAGTTGTTTATACAGGAAAACAGTCCTTATATATTTAAACAAGCTATTCATATCAGGTACATAATATATATTTGTTTTGTGCTGCAAGAATGCCATGCCAT
>WWET01001602.1:299809-317492 GCA_011038615.1 Limnodynastes dumerilii
AGAGCGGGAAGCGGCCATCTTCCGTTTGAATTTCCCACCCTGTTTGTCCCACCCTGTGTTATTAGGTTTGCGAGCAAGTTGTGACGGTATGATGTCGGCGCGTAGGTTGGTGGTAAGCAGGTTCGTGTGCGTTGGTATGTTGTTTATGGGTTTGCTTGATTTCGTGGTGATTGGTTGTGGTATTGCAAAGTTTGATATTAATCCGGACTTTGCCGTGGAATTTGGCCGGTGCTGTATGTCCGTAACTATATACAAGCCGTTGAATTTGGCCGGCGACAATTAGGCTCGCTTGAGAGGGCGGCCCTGGGTACTCACTGAAAAATCTTTAATGCTTTTCTTCCTACTGATCTATTGTTTGTTTATGTTTTGTCTTGCTTATGTTTTTCTACACAGCCATTGAATCCTCAAAGGATTACTTACCTGCTTTTGCGCCACCATCATTAGTGCTTCAATTCGTTTACTTTATGATCCTTAAGATTCTAAATTTAGGTATGTTATCAATAAACACGAGTTGTACCCAAAGCATTGTGTCATGTCTTTATTGGTATCTGTGAGTTAAAGGTAAGGGGTATGAGATTAGGTATTCACAACTAGGGGGAGGGCGATGGGGTGAGAGAGCACACGGGTCACACTTGGGGCCGTTTAATTGATCCAGTCCATGTTGGACATAAATAATCAAGTGTCAATAGTTGATAATATAGCACCACCCAATTTATAGTAGAGCTCAGATACAGCTTTTCATTCTAAGATGCTCATTTCACAACATACTGTAGTGGGAAAGTCATATTGCAGTCCATAAGTAAATCATTAAAACTTTGTTTATTCACCTTTTAGCAGCTGCTGAATTCCTGCAGAGATCAGAAAATGGAGCTAACATCACCTATTTAACTTACAGGATGAGCCATACACTCTTTTTGTAGGACACTGAATAGGTGATGTCATCTCCATTGTATGATCTCTGTAGAAAGGCATTGGATGATAATTGGTAAGTAAGCAAAGGCTTAATGATTTTTGAAGCGATATTTAGTCCCAGGTATTGGTTCTGTCATGCCTGGCAGAGATTTCCCTTATATTTGATACCAAAGTCCTTTAATGGTCTTAATGTGTTTTGACACAGAATTTTTGCGAAAATAATTTCATTTAGCAACCATTTTACATTGTTTGCTGTATGTTGGACATTTACCTCAGCCAGAACGATGTTGACCCCCATAATTATGGCATCAGTTGTTCTGCTGTTTTGTGGGTTGTACATTGTATTGTACCTTTCTTAAATTCTAGAATACACCTATCTGATTTCTTATGCAGCATTATTTTATGCACAGATGTGTACACACTGTTATGAGCTGCTACACCTCTCGTAGTGGCTTGAAGTGAGTGATCTCAGCTTTTAGCAGCTTAGCAGCCAGGATACTCACTTTCATTGGTGAGCAGCGGTCCTGTGCTCACCAATGAGCCCCAATGCTTTCTACACTGGGCAAGAGTTGCTGTGAACAAGGCTACAGCCAGGGCCTCTCACCAATCAGTGAGGGAGGCTTTGACAATCTGCTATTTCTGATTGGCCAACCTCTCTGTAAATAGAACCTGTCCTGTACCATTTTAAGTGTTTCCCAGTGTCTTGCCAGCTGTCTCGGTTTTCTCCAACTTGTTCAAATGTATGTGTGCTTTCTCCATTATTTCCTGTCATTTTCCTGTGTTTTCTTACTTACTTTACAGTGTTTGCTTGCCTTCCCTCCTGCTTCTGGTTTCTCTTTCTTGTTTGTTTGTTCTTCTCTGTGTGTGTGTAGGTTCCAGGTTTCTGGTGTGAGTGAGTGCCCTTGTGTTTCTGTATTGTTTAACTATCTGTCAATTGTTTTCATGGCCACAACATGCCAGATGATGGCAGCCTAGCCTATCCCCACAACTAGGGGCTTCAGTGATTACCTAAGTGGGTGAGAGAGTTACAACAGCAGGATCCTAGTTTAATATATCTGCACCAGTACAGCAGTTTGCAGACCAGCCCTTACTGTGCTATTTAAATACCTCTCCCCTCCCACCTTGCATACATGCTATACACAAATGCCCTTAAGCACAGTCACCGTCTTAAAAATAAATGAAAAAGGGTTTTTATATATTTTTTGCATCCCTACACAACTCTTTAAATTGGTTCATTTGTTTGTTGAGAAGAAGTCTTAATGAAAGGCTATATACTCAAAGGGGATATTTCTTATTAGAAAAATAAACAGAATAAATAAAAAGCTACAAGCTATGGTTTAGAAGACTTTTTAATCAACAAATAAGTACTGTAGAAAGACTCATTTATTCTTGAAGCATTTCTAATGCAGAATCATTTACGGTGCCTTTGATGATCCCAAGAGTACCTAATACGAACCACCCAAAGTACTTTGAAGTGTGAGACATGGTCAAATCAGCTCGTAAGAACAAAAAGAAAATCAGAATTCTTTGGTTAAATAATAATTTAGCTCTGCATTATACTGTTATTGCATCATTATGAAAATATTAATCAAGAGTCACAGTATACAATTATGTAATGCTTACCTTTCATTTCTGTACTGAATGATCATTACTTTTGGTTATTGCAATATCTTTAAATAACTGTGTATATTTTCAGGACAAAATATATTTGAAACAATAGAAATAAGACTTTCATATCAATATTTCATAAACATAAAATATGCTAACACTCTATTCTTCTCATTTTCTTAAGTTGATTTCAATGTTATTAACGGCCAAATAGCATTTTCAATTATTTTCTTCTGTGTGTGAGTAAGCAGATAATATACATTATTTTTCTTCTATCTGACACTTGGTAAGTCAGTTCAGGTTTTACATTCTGAAACAATTTAAACAATTTACATTACTGTAATAAATATGTTATATTTTTGAGATTTGTGCAGTTGTATATGAATAATTCAGTTGAACATGCACATAAAGTAAAAAAGTTCACATGTGATATAGTTTTACAATTTTATTTGTCCAAATATTACCACAATCTTTTCTAATCATCTTGTTTTTTCACCAGTGTTAATATATGACTGGTGTAAAAACCAACCAAAGAAAATAGAATTGCAACTATTTGTAGTGACTAATATGAAGATTGTAGCTATCTTCTATAAAGACATATTGAGTAATGATAATCAGGGCCACTGCTAGGATGTTCTGCGCCCCCTTTTGAATTTTAAATTTGCGCAATTTAACACCAATGACCAGCCTAGATTATAGTAAGCATGTAAATATAATGAAACTATCTCCAGCTCCAAGTATTCCCAGTCATATCTCTCCAGCTCCCAGTACCCCCCTTTATGTCTCTCCAGCTCTCATATCCCCCATCATGTGTCTCAAGCTCCCAGTATTCCCAATCATGTGTCTTATGTTCTCCAATATTCCCAATCATGTCACTCAAGCTCCCAGTAGCCCCTCTCGTGTCACTTGAGCCCCCCAGTATTTCCAATCATGTCTCTCCAGTTCTCAGTATCCCACATTCATGTTTCCAGCTCCCACAATCCCCATTCATGTCTCTCTAGCTCCCAGTATCACCAATCATGTCACACTGGCCCCCCAGTATTCCCATTTATGTGTCTACAGCCCCCTATTATCCCTACTCATGTCACTCCAGCTCCCAGTATCTCCTATCATGTCTCTCCAGCCCCCCCAAGTATTCCCCATCATGTCTCTCCAGCCCCCCAGTAAACCCAATCATTTGTCTCCAGCCCCCTAGTATTCCCAATCATGTGTTTCCAACTCCCAATATTCCCAATCATATCGCTGCAGCTTCCAATATTCTCCTTTTGACTCCTGTACTTACTTACCTTTGAAGTCTTCCCTCCTTTTTGCTCTCCTCTGCGGTGAGCTCTGATTTGAATGATCCTGG
Source organism: Limnodynastes dumerilii (assembly GCA_011038615.1). Taxonomy (NCBI): domain Eukaryota; kingdom Metazoa; phylum Chordata; class Amphibia; order Anura; family Limnodynastidae; genus Limnodynastes; species Limnodynastes dumerilii. The sequence goes on from WWET01001602.1 coordinate 303,678, forward strand.
TGTGAGCTTAGGTTACACAGGCACAGACGATGTCACACAGGCACAGCAAAAGTCACACAGGCACACCAAAAGTGAACAGACATCGCTGTTAAACGCTGTAAGACACCACAGTGATAAAAGCACCTTACATTGTTTAACAATGGTGTACAGTTAGGGATCAGACCGGAGCTACAGAGCTGAGAGCGGAGGGATGAGCACCTGTCTAGCTTGGCGCTGACCTGCACCGCATCCCCCTTATTGTGCTGACACTGATAAAAGCTTATATGGAGTAAACAAATGTTTAATAAAACAAAAAGACAATTTAAATCCTTCATAAACCAGTGAAAGAACAATGGGTTGGTGTGTGTAAAAAAGACACATATAAAACATTTAATATGACTATGTGCAGCATAATATAAACATTATGTGTTATAAATACTCCAAAAAAATGTGTTTGACTAGACCCAGAATACAATATTCTTTACCATTCTATTTGTTTGAATTTGGCAGTCCACCTATAGAGTTTAAACTATGCAGCTGGAGAATGATGGGAGTTGTAGTCTCTCAACACCTGAGGGTCAAAGGTTATAATGTCTACATGCACTATTTTAATGATAATCCATCATAATGACTCCACAATATATCAAATAAAAAAGAGATATATTAGGTTCACAAACAATATGGTTTAAAAAGTGGATGACATTTCTGTGTTTCAATAAAAGAGTTACTAACTAGTCTGATGATCAATGAAGTAAAATATAAGGAATAAAAATGTTGGCATTATGCAAATACTCTGTTGCTATGTAAATAAAATAAAAAAATAAGTTTAAAGCAAAAAATATTGCTCCCAACCTTAGAATATAAAGCAATGTTGGACAGTATATTGGAATATATTGCTATTTAAAATTTTAAACTTATATGGTGATCAAAATCTGTGTATAATTATTCCACAAATGTAGAATTTGAACTTGTACTGATTACACTTTCAAAATAAGAACATTTAGCATAGCATAGATCTTTAAAGTGTACCGATGTCTAGATCGTGAAACCATATCCAATTGTGAAACTCTGCCTTAGCTAGAAGAATATGTCTCTCTGATTTTAGCTCTGCGTGGAGCTGAGTCGGTTTGATGCATTGCCCCACAGGTGAATATAAAAATACGTAGAAACATTCCACTCTCCTTATAATTTACTGTAGATACTGATTGGTTTAGATGCATTCTTCAGTTAAATAGGCTTGACTGTTAAAAGTCATATATTGTTGAATTTATTGTTCTCCTGCCAAAGGCAACAAAAGAACAAAACTTATTTTGCCTAAGTAATTATATGTGTTTAGTGTAGACAAAGAAATTATCACAGCATGAAAAAGTAATTATTTACTCATTGAAACAACAAGGCACAGCAGGTAGGTAGTTTTATTTAAGGCAACACTACACAAGTGGCAAAGCTAGAAAATATGATTTGGGAATAAATCAACTACAGAATATACTATATTTAAATGTTGTATACATTCTTAATATAGCTAAGAAATGAAATATGTACTTAAGGCAACAGTACTTGCAAGTGCAAGGGTAAGTGCATTAGGGTGATACATAGCATTTAGATATGTAATCTATGGGCATCCACAAGCATCTTCATATGTCTACCTGGTCCTAACAATGAGAGTCCCAATGCTGAGTGTGCTATGTGTTTTTAAACTGAGAGCTGAGGCCTCCTAAAGCCTCCAAATAGCTTTTGTAGACCAACACCTCCTTGCAGCTGCTAGTCACATTGGTACTAAATAATATGTTATCATTTTATTGCTACAGAGTATTGGGGCACCAAAAATAGAGAGAGAGAAGAGAGAAGAGAGAGAGAGACAGAGAGAGAGAGAGGGAGAGAGACAGAGAGAGAGAGAGAGAGGGAGAGAGACAGAGAGAGAGACAGAGAGAGAGACAGAGAGAGAGAGAGAGAAGAAAAAGGAGGAGGGCAAGAGGAAAGATAGATAAAGGAATGAGAGAGCGAGAGAGGGAGAGAGACAGAGAGAGAGAGAGAGAGAGAATAAAAAGTAAGCAATCAGTTGCTGATTTGTATCTGCAATATCTGAACAAAAGTTCTTGGGTGATCAAATTTTCACCTAATCAAAAATGTAATAGTAAGATCTTGATTAGTTGATTGATCCTGATTAGTTTTACCCACATATTTTAATACTAGGTTTATTTGGAATTATCTCAGCATGGTCATTTCATTTCTAATAGACTTAATAGACTTTATAGACTTATTAGATTATAGAAAAGACAGGAATTAGAAGTATTTTGGCACCTAGCACCTTACAACACAGAACATTAAATAATATAAAAAATCCATGGTGCAAAAAAAATGTGTAGGATCTTTTAAATGCACACATTAAATTATGTGCAAATATCAAAATAAAAAATGCTAAAGTATTCTCTAATTGAAATGAAACAAATAATTTTCTAAATTGCACTACAACTTCAGCCATATATTTACTTAAATGCCCCTGTAAAATGAAATATATGGATGAAACTAAATGCAATTTAGGAACATGTCATAAACATAAAAAAAATGAGTCAAAATGTTTCTGAACATTTCTGTAAGGTGCATAATGTGGATTCTAATGGATTGTGCTTTAAAATGATTAAACATGTAACCTTACGCAGCAGGGGTAGTCATTCCCCAAAAAACTAGCTTAATAAGAAATTAATAGGATGTTTACTTAACTTATTTTAGCCCCCAATGGCTTTAATGACAATTATAAGATTTCCTGCTTTTTTTTCTCTCCAAGTTTTAATACAGCATCTAGTACAATTATTATTATGCCTATATAATTCTTTAAATATTTTTTACTAAGTAATCTGTAGCCATGTATTTTATATTTGTTTTACATGTATTTCAATATTCTTTACTGTACAAGCATCTTTTTTAGTGCTTTATTATATAAGAACAGTTGTCAGTCTGTGGCAACAAAATGACTGTTTCAGAATAGAAAAAATTAGAGAAAGTCAAGAGCTCACTTTCGGCTGTCTCTATTTTGAAACACAGCCATTTTAGATTTTTTTTTTGATTGGGTAAGTTTGCCGATTAGGGTCATGAAAGAAAAGGGTTAGGGTTAGAGTTACGAAAAGGGAGGGTTAGGGTTAGGGTCAGCCTTCAGGTGGGGAGTCTAGGTTTAAGCAGTGGGGTAGAGAGGCTTGGGCTCAGGCTGCAGGGAGGGGAGTCTTAGTTAGGCTATGGAAAGGAAAGTTTTAGGGTCAGGCTATGGGGAGGTGAAACTTAGGGTTTGGCTACGGAGAGGGGAGTCTTAGGATTAGACTGTGGGGAGGGGTGTCTTAGGGTTAGGCTGCGAGGAAGAGAGGGTTAGGGTAATTGAAGGGGAGGGTTAGGGTAAGGATTAGGGTAAGGGTTGGGAATAGTTTTATTCTCCCCTTTTGGTGCAGCATCTTTGGAACTGGCTGGGTTTAGCCCTTACGTACAATTGTCTTGTCCGCAGGTTTAACCTTACATGCGGATAAGATAAGGTTGGGTTGAGTGGGGAAGTGAGATTTCCACTTATATACAGAACTTAGTAAAGGGCAACGTATGGAACCCCTGCATATGTTAATGCTCTTCTACTAAGTCTGGATCAGGCCCATTGTGCTGCAATTTAATACTATGCAATTTCATTGTACACCCTGTTAATATGTCTGCTATGCTTGGTCTCTTTCTACTTTCATAAGATTATGCTGATATTTAATGCAATGCCCTTTCATTGTAAACACTATTCTGTTGCTATTGTTTATTCTTTCCCTGCCTTTGGTATATTAGTTTAATGTTCATTAATTAAGGTACTTTTGGTGGGGGTATTGGAATTATTGGGTGTCAATGACATTTATCAATGTGCTTTTAGCCCCATTCGTTGCTCTGTCTCCCCCTTTAATTATTAATGGTCCTACATGTTTTTGATAAGCTATTAGAGCCCAGAAGGATAAAATAAATATTGATTGGTGTTTAGGTGGCAGTATTAGATACTGTTATGGAGCCACCTTATTGACTGCATCAGTGTTGGTCCTATAGGGTTTTCATAAGCCACTGAATCCCTGGAACATTATGTAATTGGTGAGTCAGTGTATAGGTGTGCGCACCACCGTCAATTGTTTTACGGCCATAGGAGCCTTTCAAAATTTATACTGAGGGTCAGATTAAGGTTCTTGTGGGCCTGGGGATGAAAATTATCAAGGGTCCATTGGATTGGGGCGTAATGTGTGCTGTGGTCAATTACATGTAGATGTGGTTAGTACTATAGATGGCATAGATAGCACCTACTTCTAGCCATTTTACCAAGTTTACCAAGATTATAAAGTTCAATAGTTGGATAATATTTGTACAACATGTAATTCATAACGTTAAAGTGAAGCAGTGATCAATCATTATAATGATGTTCTGCAGGGAACTGTTTCTTGGATAAGTAATGCTCACAGTTTTATTTAGTCTTTTGCAGTGATGTTTAACAAAGCAGGTTCAAGAGTGGTTAGTGCCTGTCAGGATATAATCAAATATTATGTGTACAAATTAAATATCTGTATATAGAGTGACCTCTGTTTGGCCAGGGTCTGGTGATTCAGGGAAATACCTTGAATGTAGTGGAACAGAACAAGGTGGTCAGGTTAGGGCTCTGTTGTAAATGGATCAGTTTATTAGGAGGGTCAAAAAAGCAAGATTTCTGCAGAAGATCCTCACTAGACCCCAAACTGTCATGTGTCACAAAGGTGGGGGCTATGTGGAGAGGAGCAGGTTTTGGTCGGAAGGCCTCCTGTGAATAGCCTTGGTGGTGGCAGTTCATTGGTAATAAGTCATATTTGGGGTGGGAGAAGGGGCATTAGTCATTGTAGAACAGACCAGGTGGCTGTTGTGATTAACCCCTTGAGCCCCAGATAAGTCACAAAAGCCTCAGGTGAGGTCAGGGTCGTGACAGTGCCCCTCCAACAAACCATAAATTTGCACCCTTTTGTTTTACATTCCATTATCCACTAGATAGCAATTTATTACAATTGCAAATAGGTGCAAGAAAGGCAGGGGTAATCTGCTAGCAACAGAAACCAGGGAAAGAAAATGCCCCAGTAACACTACCATTAACCAGTAACTGACTATACCATTCTATCTGTAAAATAAAATACAATATAATTGCAATACAATACACACTGCATCCTAGTCACCATAATACAAAACGCACTGAATCCTAGTCACTGTCATACAATACACAGTGCATCCTAGTAACCCCCATACAACACACACTGCATCCTTGTGACTGCCACACAATACAGACTGTGGCCCGACTGCGGTGGTCCTAACTCTAAAAATCAGAGTCTCAACTATGAGTCATATATCATATATTTTTCTAAATTGAGAGCTCACTCCTGGCAGAGGATCTCAAGTCTCCAAAACAGCCACTCTGAGACAGCACTCCCTTTCAGCTACTATCCCAGACACGCTTAAAAACACACTTCCAAGATGGAGGTTGCTCAAATCAATCTATAAGGTAATTATACAGCAGGTGCACAAAACAAGGGGAGTTTGCACAAAAACAAAACAAGGCCCAGCACTCTAGCCATTACCCAGCGACTAACCATAATCTTTAAAATAAAAGTCAGAGAATTAGTTACAGATATCTGCAGACATGTGTTTAAGCCACCCGCCACTTACAAGGCTCCCTCTGTTAGGTGGTCCTAACTCTAAAATTTAGAGTCCCAATTGTAGGTCACATAGATGTGGAGGCATTATACACCTCTATTCCTAATGGTCAAGGAATAGAGGTGTTAAAAGAAGTTCTCGAGAGAGATCCCTTACTCTCTCCAGATAAGGTTAACTTTCTCATTAAGTGCACAAAATTTGTGCTGGAAAAAAAATATTTTTCATTCTTAGAGTCAATTTTCTTACAGATACGGGGTACTTTGCAAATTTATATCTTGGCAGCTGGGAGCGGAACTGTGTCTATGGCCACCCTTCAAATGTGTATGTCAAATTTTATCGGCGATATATTGATAACGTGCTACTAATTTGGAGTGGCACGGAATCTCAGTTTAATTCTTTTGTAGTCGATTTAAATTCGAACACCTATGGCCTCCGGTTTACATCTAAATTTGGAGGCTCTAAAATAGAATTTCTAGATGTGGTACTCACAGTTCCTGATTCAGATTTGAATGTGATTTCTTCACACATATTCTTCAAGTAGACAGTAACGGGTATCTGGAATGCAGTAGCTGTCACTATCATAAATGGAGGGATAATATCCCCTATTCACAGTTCCTTCGTTTACTACAGAACTGTTCTTCAATCAAAAAATTTATTGAACAGGCTGTGATTTACAAACAAAGGTTTCAAGAACAACATTATCCATTACCTTTGATCGAACAGAGCTATATGAAAGCCTTACAATTAGACAGATCAGCTCTTTTAACCTATAGACAAAAATCTAGAAATTCATTAGACTCTGCTTCTACTTCTAATACTAATAATAACAAAGTTGACTGTCCCTTTATTATGAATTTTAACAGACTAGGTGGAAAAGTTAAAAATATTATTAAAAAACATTGGTCTGTACTCCAATTGGACCCGGTTTTATCCCCTTATCTTCCCCCTAATCCCATAGTGAAGTACCGTAGAGCGAAATTTCTAAAGTCCAAATTAGCACCTAGTTTACTTTCTATAGAACCAGCTCATTCCACCACCTTGCTCCTTCCGAATATTACAGGTTGCTTCCCGTGTTTTTTTCCTCTGATGGCAAACAAAAATTCTACGTTAAGCAACGTCTTAATTGTAATTCCACATATACACACGCATATGTTGCAATGTAAGTGTGGTTTGTCATACATAGGTAAGCCCAAGCACCCTCTAAAGATTCGGGCACTTGAACACTATAGGAACATTGTGAATGGAAATTAATGTGTCACGGCACTTTAAATTATGCTATTCTTGAGTAGTTGAAGGGCTTACTGTGAAGGCTATTGAGCATGTCATACTTGATAGACGAGGAGGGGGGGGGGACGATAGACTCAAAATCCTGTCTCAAAGGGAAGGATACTGGATATATACCCTTAACACATTAAGTCCTAAGGGTTTAAACTAAGGGTTTGAGTTGGCTCCTTTTTTATGAGGTTTTATGAGTTTTTATGTTCTATTATGATCTTGTATGATACTGTATATAGCTTATTATGAAAATGTATCTAACATATAAACACTATTTATAAAGATATATGTGCGGAGAGAGAGAGAGAGCTCCTAATTATTAATTTTCCTAGTTTTAATGAGGTGTTAATATTTATCTATTTCAATTTTGAAAATTATTTTTTTTTTTATATTTGATAAGGATATTTGCCCCCAATATTGGGGGTCTAGTTAATTTTTCGGTAGAGAGTAATGAAAATGTTGGATACGAGAAATTGCTTCTAAGTATCCTTTGTCTATATACATACTGTATATCATACAGGACAAATTTGGGATGTAGAGAGTTGTATTTTATAAATTGTTCAATAAACTATTTACAAATAAGTGATTGATAGTTGATATTCTCCATACTTTTTATTTATACATAGTTCATAATTTAGTTTCTTAAAGGGTGAGGGAATTTTATATAGGCTTTGACTTGTTATTTGATTATCTGTCTGTCTGTATAGAAGTCTTGTTAAAAGGAAAAGAGCCTTAGCAAGACCATATGCAAGAATTGACGTTTTTCACGTATTCAAAAGGCTTCTTTATTTAATTGTTTTATGTCATCTTACGTTCATGATAAATTAATTTGAAGTGGCATTGACAGAAAAACGCTGGCTTTAAGTGTCCAATATGAACCGGTTATGCTTTCTGGCTAATTGGCCCATGATCAGCTGCTCGTGTATTTGAACGCGACCGCTTGGCATTAGGACACATCTCCTGAAGAAGTTGATCACGACGAAACTAGTTGAGGTGGACCTTACCTCTGGGTCGTGAGAATCTCTTTACCATTGATACGGACGGTGAATGATCTGACTGTGTATTATCTGTTTGGGTTGTCAAATAGCCTGCATACTTTGGTAACCACCGGACACACTGTATATTATTTCTGCTGTATTTTACTATCTTTCTGGTACGTTTGTACTTCTTACTTTTTTGTGTTATAATAAACCTGAAATACTGCACCATGAAGCGCCATCTTCTTACCCCCATGCTCTAGATCTTAACTTCCTCGCTGTGAAACAGCCTGTGTGAAGGGGAGCTGCGTCTGCAATTATCGCAGTCTGGTGCTTACTACCTTGGATAATCTGCTTAAATTACTGGATCATCTGATTGTATGTACTGATACCTGCTTACTTTGTAAGCTCCACCTGTAATAATACTAATTACTTGGATTGAGGACTATATCAGGAGATACTTATTCAAGTTTTCTTACAATTGAGCACAGCTAACTGTTTTTTAATATATAATAGTGACCAAACATCATTTTTCTGCCTGTTTTTTCTATTATCTGGTATGAGTTTTCATGATTTTATGCATGTTAAATAAATAACTTTTAATGCACTATAAGGCGTCCCCTTTCTTTCTATTTTCCACCACCACTTTTGGATGGTCCTGAAGAGCCATCCTTAAAGGGGAAGCAGCGGCTATATATGGATAGGACCTAATGCTTGTTGAAACTGCTCTTATTAACGAACTTGGACTATTGTCTAAAAATACATTTCTACTACATGCCCCTAGAGGCTGCTGTTAAACAGTATCTCTGGCACCAATCATATTATGTGCTCATTATCCTACACCTGCTCTGGGTTTATCTATGCCATCATTCCAAAGCTAGGTGTGGATCATTTTTTCCTGTTAGCTTCTTCCTCTGCTGCTTGATTATTCCAGCCAAGCTGCTCACTCTCTGGACTTTATTTGGACTTTCTTGCTTACTCCCTGTGGATTAACTACATCTGCATATTTCTCCTATTGACTCATTTGGACTCTGCATTCTTCGAGTCCTTCTGTTTTCTTCTGTTATCAGTGCTTAATTTCTATGTTACCATACCGCTGTGTTGTATTCCTGTGTCTTCTGGAAATAAGCCTCACCAGTACCAGTTTCATGAAATTTTATGAATATATGGAAGATTTTGATTATGTGAGGAATAGACAATAATGAAATAGTGTGGACTTTAAGACCTGGGAGTGTTATTATATGTATACGCAAATCAATATGCTCTTTAAGATGAGAATTTACAGTAACTTTTGTTTGTTATTTATTTGTGTATTTATTTGTATAAATGTTGCTGGATAGTTTCTTAATTAATTATTTTTTACTTATTTATTTATGGTTGGAGAGTTTTTTTTAAGGTTTTTATGAATTAAAAGGAGGATTGAAGAGACCAGAAATAAACCCGCTATTTAAACCCACACCTACCATTATCTCACATACCTTGAGAAAGATAACAAGTCGAAATACATAGGTAGTAGGAGGTAGTGGGAGGCAGGTACAGGTGAGTGCTCGGTTCTATGTCCAGAAGTTTGGGCCTTTATACTGCTGGTACTTTTTTCAACTTGAACTGGTGCTCCTCTAACTCTATGGCACTGCCACAGCAAAAACTTTTAAATTTATTGAAGTCTTATCTTGAATAAATTTAATGAAGTTGTATAGTTATTATGAGAAATAATAAAAGGTAATTGTTTGAAGAAACGTACAGAGTCCATATTTAGAGACGTAAAGAAACCTTTACTGAGCATAACATACAAGATATTTATTCAGACAGCGTATGAATGAGCCACACAAGGGTACTCCATTATGTGCTCTATTTACTATCATTAGCGCATTGAGCATGGGAAGTATTTATCAATACTTACCCCTCCGGCAAGGTCCCACGGCGGTCAGCAAGCCTTTCGCTGACATCGTTCGGCTATGGAGTCCAGGCGCATGCGCAGTAGCTGCCTTTTGGGACTTTGAAAATTTCAAGTCTCAAAAGGCAAAATCACAAAACTAGTTAATATATATATATATATATATTTTTTAACTTAGATTTTAATGGTTTTTTTTTACTTAACTGTATTCCAGCGGTCTCCCAACATGTACCTCCCTCTTCCCCCCTAATAAGGAGGGAAAGGGGTTTACATGGAGAGACCGCTGGAATATTTACCCTAACGCCATCTTCAGATGTGGTGCAGATTGTTAAAATCCGCGCTGACACTTAGTAAATGCCAGCCCTCATACATTAGAGCGTGCCGGCGATCGGGACCGTTATTGCTATCGTTGCCATGGTGTCAATGGTGTTAAGAGTTTGTTCACTGTTCTGTTATATTTTAGTGGCGATTTTGAAATTTTGCTCTCAAATCGTCAGAGATGGGTTTTTTTCAAAATCGCCGTTGCTGTGGCAATTTTTCCCATTCATGAGATACAAATCTCATATTTACTAAGGTGCGAGCTGTACACTCACTGTAGAATGGGAGTCAAAATCGCCACAGATAAAAGAGGTGGGGGTGATTGTCCATTTCATTAAAATCAGCACTCACCCTGTGAAAAAAAACATCTGTCTTGTAAAACCAAATATATTACATAATTTACATTGCTGCTGTGGGTACCAATTAGCCCTTAGCATGCTGTGCCACCTAGTACTTTAAGGCACAGCATGCCCTTGTATTCCAGGGCATGCTGTGCCTTCTAGTACCCTAAGTGGCAGCATGCTGCAGCAACCACAGTGTGACCGGCTAACAGTACACTACATACCCTCTGTCTCATTAAAACCTGACCTATCCCCCCTTAATGAAGTGCCTTTAGTGCCTAAAAATATGGACAAAAAAAGGCAGCCTGCCACAAAACAAGTGAGATGCTTGCTAGATAATAATAAACTAAACAGGGATAATATGTGACTCTGGTGCCAAGAGAAATAACAATAAAATTTTTTAAATAGAACTGACTTCTTGATACTAGCAAAATTACAAATTTTATTAAATACAAAGAAATAAAAACATATTAGTACTCCTGCGATACAAAACCCTAATACACCAATACCCTGGCCACAGGTAGAGGTGAGTGGTTATAAAACAGTGATATTCCGAAGGTGCAGAAATTGCTAAATTTTGGGTTCAATAGAACATAATGCATGAATAATATATAATGTGCCAATAGTTCTCTGATGCAACACACCTGAAATGGTAGATACAAGTAATAGGTCTAGGTCCCAAATGGAGTTAATACTCACATAGGAAAGTTCAGTGAAGATCTTATGAATTGCGACTGGATACTGTATTAGTTATGGTGGTAGAAATCAAATAGCCTCCGCTATAATGGGTAGTTGTGCTCAATTGGAGTTAACGGTTGTATAGAAATGATTGCAGACCAGTTATGCCCATGCTGTATGAACCGCTGCGGGTCTGTATGTCTTGATGATAGGCAAAAACCAGAATGGATTACCGGACTGGATGCCACCAGACCAGCTGATTTGATGTCGTCAGGCCAGCTGGATGAAAATACCACAATATTGGTTGAAATTGGTGACCATTGCCACAGCGAACCTGGGAAGGAAGCAGTGGCAGTTAATGAAGAAACACTGTCCCTCCATCCATATTACACACTGTCCCTGCCTACATATTAAACAGTGTCCCTCCATTAATATTACACACTGTCCGGCCTACATATTAAACATGGGCATGTCCACGCTCCTTGGTGTCCTCCGGCGAATGAGAGGCCTCATTACAGGGCTTATATTTATAGATTCGGACAGCAACTCCCGGGACCATGTGGCTATAAATATATGTATATGTAATGAGGCCGTCATTCACCGGAGGACACTGAGGAGTGCAGACGTGGCCGGAGGAAAAGCAAGAAGAAGATGAAGAAGATCCAGCCAGACTCCAAGCAATACTACAGAACAGTGAGAAAAAGATTGTTTCATTGTGGAAAACTATTTTGATAATGTTAACTTGGGTCTGTGTTTTTGTTAAACTTGTCCCACTTAGATGTAATTATGTCACGCACTTGTGGGTACACATATTTAAGTCCACATGGGGTACATATTAGGTATTAACACTACACAAGGGGACGTTTTACACACAATCATAGAGGGAGGGGCATATATTAAAAATATTTTGTTTAAAATGTAATTGGAAGTGGTTAGGATGTATGGAGGGACACTGTTTAATATGTAGGCAGGGACAGTGTGTAATATGGACGGAGGGAAAAGGGGGACAGGTCAGGTTTTAATGAGACAGAGGGACAATGTATGTAGTATACTGTTAGCGGGTCACACTGTGGTTGCGGAAGCATGCTGTTAACCCTTTGCGTGCTGCCACTTAGGGTACTAGAAGACACAGTATGCCCAGGGCATGCTGTGCTTTAAAGCACTAGGTGGCACAGCATGCTGAGGGTTAATTGGTAGCCGCGGCAGAAATGTAAATTATGTAATACATTTGTTTTTACAACACAGATGTTTTTTTTTCAGAGAGTGAGTGCCGATTTCAATGAAATCGACAATCACCCCCACCTCTTTTATCTGTGGTGATTTTGACTCCCATTCTACAGCGAGTTTACAACTCGCACCTTAGTAAATCTGAGATTTGTATCTCATGAATAGGAAAAATCGCCACAGATAACTCAACAACGGCAAAACCAATCTTTGATGATTTGAGAGCAAAAATCACCTTTAGTAACTCTGAGATTTCAAAACTGCCACTAAAATATAGCAAACAGTGGTGATTTTGACAATCTCGAGTTTAGCAAATCTAGCCAATGCATGTGTAGCCTCTGTGTGCAGATGTGCTGACTCCACAGCTCCCTCTGGTGGCTGGTAGTTCTCCAAGCCTTTACTCCAGGGGTACCCGTAATGGATATGAGAAGAGACAGCAACACCGCCAATATTGAGTAGCAATTTATTAGTACTGATTCTGTACAATAACAAGATGGAAGCTACTCATAATGGATGTTGATGTTTTTTCTCCACTAAGACCTGCCTTCTGCTACCTAGAAGCATATTATATGATTACTGTCTACTGTTTATTCCTGTTACACATTAATGTCACATTTCTTTAACACTGAATATAGTTCAGAATGCATTTTAGAGATTTGCATTTAGTATATGACATACTTTAGCATGCACTACTGTAAAGCCAATTTTGAGGACCATTTAGTGTATATCTAATTTGCAGTTTTAATATAAATACAGTCACCTCCTAAACCATAGAGCTTTTAGCAATCAAATTCCAGTGTTGATCCCCAAAAAGCAAATTTAATTTTTGGACTGACCAAAGGAGAATGCATTTTAGAGAATTTGCAGTTTTAATATAAATACAGTCACCTCCTAAACCATAGAGCTTTTAGCAATCAAATTCCAGTGTTGATCCCCAAAAAGCAAATTTAATTTTTGGACTGACCAAAGGCAACGTGATCGTTAGCAAAAGATTTAATTAGCAGCAAATCGTGTTTGCAACATTCAAAAATTCTATTACAGTTAAGTCATTATTGAAATATAAATGAAAGTTTATTACAATAAATTTGTGTTCTAATTTACAAGACAATCTACATATTTTATTTAAATGTTATTTGTTAAAATTGTTTTGAGTAGAAGCAACAGTGTATATAAATTGAGCTTGACTAGTCTATTTAATGATTTACATTTTTATCTAATAAAAGTCATTTTGAAGATACTGCAAGTACAAGGAACTTAATGGCCATCCCTATGCTTTAACCATACCTAACACCTGTCAAGTTTTGCAGTATAATTAACCTTGATATTTCTGTAATCTATGTGGACAGGACTGCAATCATTCTGGACAGACATTGCCTTGAGAATACAAAGGAGCTATTTATATAGCTGATATCATTCTTCCCTACAATATGTACAAGGTAAATTATGCTATTTGTATTTATAT
>WWET01001602.1:317639-327814 GCA_011038615.1 Limnodynastes dumerilii
ATATATATATATATACACACAAAACTAGTATTTTCAAAGTTCAAAGGAAAAACTTAAAATTTGCAAATATGTGCTGCTATAAATACTATAACATAATAACTATTGTATCTGTTCTAAAGCATCTGTTGCTACCCACAATATAAGACTATGCTGGAGTTGCATCATTCTGATAAAAAATAATGAAATGTTAATTAGTAATTAGGGTTAGGGTTGGGGATAGTGTTAAGGCTTGGGGTAGTGTTAGGGTTAATATAATGTCAAACAAAGTAATTGATGGCATTACAATATCCTATCTGAAAGTGGCCATGTCTGATAGAGGTACGTCAATCAATTAAATCTGCCAGCATTTTAGTGATTGATGAGTATTTTCCAGAATATATACACTTTGTTAAAACAAATAGCTTCCTTCTTCATGGCAGCACATAACAATGGGTAATATTCCCCCTAATTTGAAGCAGGACAGAAAAAGTAGACATAATCAGCAGTATATAACTGCTACCTTTTCTGCTTTCTGTGTCTTATTTTTTTTTCCTATAATTGGTGTCTGGCAGTTGTAGATAGTGTTGCTCTTATTCTTTTGTTTTATGGTAGGGCTTACCTACAGTAGTCTTATCCCTGACTTGAAATCTCTCCTATGCCGGTATTATGGCAGTTAGGCGGGAAAGGAGGTGGAGGGACTGGCCATAACAGCATTCCTACTTAGAATGCTGGCTTCTATATGCTCCATCCTACATAGAGTGTGCTGGTTAGGATGTAAGCAGCCTTGCGCACTAGGGAATGAGTTAGGACTGCCATATTGTTAGAGCCCTTATGGGTTCTTCTTATTAGACTATTTGTTTTTTTAGTCAGGTTTTTTCATGGCAGTTCTGAGACAGCAAGGAGAGAGCTAAATTAAAAACTAAACAGAGTAAACCAAAAGACTACATTCTGCTAGATGTACCTCTTTTGGAGAATCATTCGAGTTTTGTCAGCTCAAATGACAGAATTAGTGCATATACATGGAAAAAAAGAAAGTACTTTTGTTTTTTAATATTTTATTTAGTCTGCACTGCCATGGAGGAGTCAAGGAAACCATATTAACAGGTTATGCTGTATATGTTTATTTGCCTTATAATCACAACTAAGAATGCCAAATTAATGTCTATAGTGAAAGAGTATTAAAAGTGTTGGTGTCTTTACATTCATGAGAGGTACAGTATCGCACTTTTGCTTCTTTTACATCAAGTGAAATAACTCGATATTCAACACTTTGTAATGGGCATCATGGGCCTGATCTCTAATTACACTAAGAGGCAATTTTCTGACCACTAGGATTGGAAAACACCCTCTTTCTGGTACTGTGGTCCAATAGCCTCAATACCTGAATGCAACATGATGGAATTTTAGCACTGGGATCTGGATCCACTCTTATATCATTTAAAGTATAAAGCAATGTAAACTTGACCTATAGCAAATGTGAATATACACTCTGTCCCCTTTCTTTGTGTCTTGGCATCTTTTTATTGGCAAGATCCTTGCCACAGTCATTGTTAATTAAGATATTTCAGTCTGTAAAAATTTGACCTATGCATAGATAATCAGCTTTTTATATGATGCCATCATATTACTTAGCGCTTTGCAAACATTCACTTCAGTCCTTTTAATTAATATTTAGTAAAATAGCCTCAGATGAAAAGTGGAGAGCCAAGACATATATTAGTGCATCCCAAGAGATATAGGAATAAAAGACAAACAAATTAACTAAAATAATAATCAATAACCTAGTGTGTAAAAGTGTAAATATTTAATTTTGAACCCAATTATAGTTTTGCTGTAGTTGTTGTTGTTGTTGTTTTTATTTTTATATTTATTACGATGGGTGATTTGGTTATTATTGATGGTAAAAACTGGCACATTTCAGTCAGCTATATAGGCCAAAGCAAAAATGAACTTCTGTCTTCTATCTTGTCATATTACCCATTTATAATTTATACTAAAATCAGTCATCAAATTAGGGGATGTTAAGAGGCTCACAAAACAAACATATGTAGAAGACCATTGCACTGCATCTTTTATTTGTTTTCCTTTATGTCATTAAATCAAATAGACACATTTTACCACTTTTTCGAACTGAACAGATGTTCTAAGCTATAGAAATGTTCTGTGAGTAAAAAAAACAGCGGTAAGCTCATGAACCCACTGGGAGGTAAAATAGCCTTGTGTTTTATTTAAATTTGAAAGAAGAACAGTCAACAATTGTATATATATATTTATTTTTACTGTGACCATGTCCTGTTCAGCAGTATATAAATAGTTCTCAATACTTGCTAACATATTTTAGTTAAATTAATAGTTGCACATAATTTGGAACATTAAATTAGCAATCTTATACTATCCTATCTATAAAAAATGTCTTCATAAACTGTTAATTTCTTTATTATTCATCTGTGAATAAATGTCCATCCTGAGCACACAGTTGTCCGACAAATTATCTGTTAAATATTGGTCATTAAACTTGGAAACATTCACTTCAGATAATTGTTGCAGATGTTGAAAATAAGCTGTATTCAAGTATATAAACTGTCAACTAACAGCTTACAGGATAAGTATTGTTTGGCAATTTACATTTTCGTTCCTAACAAGCTTTCCCCACTAGTGTTAATGTCTAACTGGCTGAGTGGTTGATTAATGAGCATAAATTAAAATAGCAAATAGTACATGTATATACTGTATTACTGTACTTATGGAGACCAATAGAAATCCATTTCGGGATAAATTGTGTAGGGATTTTCTTTGGACCATCTGATAACCATTCTGCTGCTCACAGAGTAGCTATCTATAGCTCATAAATATATTTTTTTTTTATCATTTTATTAAACGTACATATATTGGGTTTACTAGTTTGAAATAAATAAAAATGTTATAACTTGATATCATATGGTGTTTTGTATATATTTATAAGTCAGTTTTTAAGTCTGAAAAAGCATTAAAGGAAAAATAAAGGGTTTATAGAAAATAATATTTTTTATTTTTTTTGCCCTTTATGTGCAAATGATTACACAAATGGTGTTTGTGAAATTGGATTTACATACAAATCTTGAATAAGTTAATTTAGAGGATTAACCTTGCAGAAACAACTAGTTTTAAGTATCACACAATTAAAATAACCATCAGTCCCTGATTCTGGCTGCTGGTTATATTGTTTCATGCAATTATCCTGATCTTTGCCACCATCTTCCCACCAAGTATACATGCTTTGCGCACAGTGTTCCATCCTGACCCACTTCCAGAAAGGCCTAGAATATATAAGTCTGGTCAGGAGGATTCAGATCCTTACTGGAAGCACGGTGTGTGCACTTTGCATATGCATATGCAAAATGCAGTCATTTCACACTCTTTGCAAGCGGGAAAATATAAACTTTTAAAATGTCCAGCCTCCATGTGTGCCCCATATAATGTCTAGCCTCCATGTGTGCCCTTTATAATGTCCAGCCTCCATGTGTGCCCTTTATAATGTCCAGCCTCCATATGTGCCCTTTATGTCCAGTCTCCATGTCTGTCTATTATATCCAGCCTCCATGTCTGCCCCTTATGTCCAGCCTCCATGTCCGCCCGTTATGTCCAGCCTCCATGTCCGCTCCTTATGTCCATCCTCTATGTCTGCCACTTATATGCAGCCTCCATGTCTGCTACTTATGTCCAGCATCCATGTCTGCAACTTATGTCCAGCAACCATGTCTGCCCCTTATTTCCTGCCTCCATTGTCTGCCCCTTATGTCCAGCCTCCATTGTCTGCCCCTTATGTCCATCCTCCATGTCACATATATGCAGCCTCGATGTCTGCCCCTTATGTCCAGCCTCCATGTCTGCCCCTTATGTCCAGCCTCCATTGTCTGCCCCTTTAAAAGTCCAGCCTCCATTGTCTGCCCCTTATGTCTAGCCTCCATTGTCTGCCCCTTATGTCCAGCCTCCACTGTCTGTCCCTTATGTCCATCCTGCATTGTCTGCCCCTTATGTCCATCCTGCATTGTCCACCCCTTATGTTCAGCCTCCATGTCTGCCCCTTATTTCCAGCCTCCATGTCTGCCCCTTATATCCATCCTTCATGTCACTTATATGCAGCCTCCATGTCTGCCCCTTATGTCCAGCCTCAATTGTCTGCCCCTTTAAAAGTCCAGCCACCATTTTCTGCCCCTTATCTCCAGCCACCATTGTCTGCTCCTTATGTCCAGCCACCATTGTCTGCCCCTTATATCCAGCCTCCATTGTCTGCCCCTTATTTCCAGCCTCCATTGTCTGCCCCTTATTTCCATCCTCCATTGTCTGCCCCTTATATCCAGCCTCCATTGTCTGCCCCTTATTTCCAGCCTCTATTGTCTGCCTCTATTGATGCTCCTTCTTCCTGTCTGTCCCACACTGTCTCTCCTGGTCACGTGGTGCAGTAGTGGTAATACAGGGCCACTACAGGAGCCCTGTAAAACCAAATCTGTTTGTAAAATGGCAGTGACCGCATAGGTTCGCTCACTGGCATTCACAGTAACAGGTTTGGTCCTACTGGGCTCCTGTAGGAGCCCTGTGTTACCTGTACTGTGCAGTGTAAAGCACTGCCACATACACAGCGGCACAGGCTTTACAATTAAAAAAAACACAACTTTGTCCTTAGAGTCTGATCTCTCGGGACAAGTTGTGAGGCGGTAATTGGGACACTTGGGAGGCGCGATCGACTGCTCTCCCACGGTCGACCAGTCGATCGCGATCAACTGTTTGGCCACCTCTGCATTATGATTTTCCTATCATTTGACGATAATTATAATCCAGTGGTATTTCTTTAAAAATGTACATTTTATCGACTATCCATATCATAATCTATTTTCCTAATGTTTCCAAATTTGAAAGGCATAAATACACAAAACAAAATTAAAATACTTCTCGTTAATTAGAAGAGGGCCCTTTTCTTATATCAATCTTGTGGAACTACACACTATGGTCAAAGGTCAGCTCAAGCATCATCTTTTATTTTCCATGCCCACTAGAAACTATTTTTGTAATATTGGAAGGGGATTCATAATAATTAAAAATATTTGAAAAACATGAAAAAATATTATTCTAATTTAAATTTATTGGGGTGCCAGATTAATGTTCTAATACACAACAAAAACAAATTGTTGCCAAAAAATTTAGTGATTTAAAATATTACAATAATTTAATTTAATCAGTATATTGACCTACCAGTTTTTGGAAAGCCAGAGCACCTGTAGGAAAATTATAGAAACTTTAGACAAACATAAAAAAAACAGTGGCCTCAGTGCTGTGAAGCAATACACTTTACTATTGTGCCACTGAATACCTCCAAACTGTCGCAATTGTAGCAGAACATTCCCAATTTTGGGAGACTGTCATACCCACCATTCAGTTTGTCCAGCTAAGTTGTATAGCTTGGAGACAGGGTTTTTTAATTACTATTTTAATTTTAGCCCACGTAGCTGTTTCAAAAGGGGTGAAGTTTGTCTTGGACAAGGTGGGGTTTTGGTGGTGCTGGTGCCTGATGGGGCTCCTTTTATTCAGCATTGTATATATTGGGAGATATGTCTCTGTGCAACCTTTTAACCCTGCAACACTCACTAACTGTAACACTGTTTTAAAGCACCCTTGTAACCTAACCTGACCCCTCCTTCAGGCCAGAAACATGGGATTTATTATATTCACCTAACTAAAATGTCATGTGCCGCTAAACATACCAAGAGTAGACCTGGCCAACTTGTGGCTCTCCAGGAACTTGTAAACTAGTCCCAGTATGCTTTTTTCAGGTATCAGCTATGCCTATGCAGCTAAAGCATGTAGTTTCACAGCACCTTGAGAGCCATAGGCTGGCCAGACCTGAAATAGAAGAACTAAACATGTATAACTTTGAGCAGGGAGAGGAGGGTGGCATTCTTTACATCAAGAGTTAGGTGTATTAGAACACGAAGGCGTTCATTTAAACTGGAGGGTGGTAGGTTCAACGGAAATGTGTATAAAAATTACTTCACTAAAAGTGTAGTTTGATAAGGAGAATAACCTTCCATATGAGGCTAACACAGTAGAACAGTTTACACATATTCAGGAAAAATATAAGGATATCCTGAGTCTCAAACTAAATTAAAGGTCAAAAATAGTCTCGGGTTAGCATGCTTTTAAAAAAACAAGTGGGAAGTTGAGAAACTTGCAGACAATATCATGTTTCCTTATTAGAACTTCTGTATTAATTTGGTGTGCATTGGTTATTGCAGTTACTTATTTTATTCCTTTTTAAAAAACAATTGAAGAGAATGCAGTTCATCGATAAGATTTTTCTCAAACAATCAAATGATATAGCTTATATTTGCTATCAATGTTTTGTTTTGCCACTTGAAGGCTTTTTCACTTAGACTTTCATCTTCTAACAATGACATTTTTGGTTTCTGACTTAGATGACAGTTCCATTTTAGGGTTGATTTTTTTTTTCAAACATTCCTTCTATTTATGCAATTCCTTTTCTGTACCTTACACTCTTAACATCCTTGAAATGCTCTCAGTGACTTATGTGCTATCTTTACAAATTTCATACATAGTAACACGTGCTTAACGCTAATGCTATTTTAAGCAGTTCAAAGTGGATACTTCTAAATGATTTTAAAGTACACTCTCCTAAATACCAACTTATATTGAGGCAAGATGTAAAAATATATTTACAGTAATCAACCCTTTAGGTGGTTCTTTTAGAAACTAGCAAAGGTTGTTATTTTATTGCTTATTAAAGTCAACCAGGACTGAACATTGCTTACAGGTAAGGATAATCCTTCTCTTTTTTTTTTATTTATTTACACAATACACATAACCATCATTTCCTAAATAGGGGTGTACACAGGCATTGGGGTGGGTTGGGTGGGGTCTTTGCTCGGCCTTCTCAAAGTCCATGGCACCCACATGCTGTCTTTGGAGAAAGTGACTAGCACTAGGACTCCTGATACTGAATTCAATGGCAGAACCTTTGTCTCCTAGAAGGGCATAGTGTTTTAGGGCCGGATCCTGACCTACGGGTGCCCGAGGTCATTATGGCCGCCATCGTAGTGGGGAGTGAACGCCCTTTGCACTCCCGGCTGTTGGTAGGAAATCTGGACACTTATGTGTCCAGTTTCCTACCTTAAGTTTGACAATCACATATGCAGTCTTACAGCCGCATACCTGATCGTAATGGGCCATCCCCCACCCCATACCCTCATTTACATCTGTATCTTCGCCTTGACGGCGGAGATACGATGATCATCAATGAGGGGACAGCCCCTCTCCCATAACCCGACCCATACGACGGCATAAGAAGGTTGTACGCATGCGCACAACCTTCTAAACTGTGAAATTTGGTACGTGCAGTCGTACGGAGCTGAGGAGCTGGGCCTTAGAGTGGTGTGATATCATTAATATTGGTCATGATCAATTTCAACACTAAAACTAATGATATTAAACCTGTGCTGGCTCAAAAGAGGTTGTGGAACCATGGAACATAGGCTGTCCCCAGTATGTGCTCTCCAACCAAACATGTAACAGTATTGCACTGAAATTGATAAGGAAACAACAAAAACTTCTCCCCGGCTTGTGTAATAGCTGATTTCTTTAGAACAGAGGGTATGTATAATAGTAAACTAGTTACAGATAACTCCAGCATTAAGGATAAAACCTATTTCATTTAGATATGGTAAGAGTCTAAAAATATGAAATATTTTGGCCATGTAAAACTACTGCATGATACACACATTTTGCATGTTGCAATGAGTTACAATAATTGTTCAGGTCAAATTATTTAATCTTTTGTTCTTGTATAGCTGTTTTCAGGGCCGGACTGGGACTAAAAATTTGCCCTGGCATTGAAAACACACAGGCCCACCTGCTGTTGAGTTCTGACTACTTGCGCGGTTGCATTGGCTTTAAAGTGATTCGACCGCGCCATTTGTTGGTGGTCTGAAAGATGCATTCAACAAAGGACATAGCTGCATCTTTAAGCAGATGATGGGGCCATGCAAGTTATAGATAGGTGTCAGCCAAATCAGGGGGGACAGGACCGGCATAAGCCCCACTTCCCCCAGGCTATCTATGCACACACCTATACCCATTCATGAGTAGAGGCAAACAAACACTTAAAAATGCACAGAAATTATTTTTTTAAACAACATTGTTTCATTAATTATTATTATTCACTAATTTATTATTTAGAAATGTCTGTACATTTTTACACAGTTTGATGTGCAGCCTATATACATGAATGGGTAGAAGTACATTAATATTGTGCAATTTTGAATCTTTCCCAATATATATTGTGTATACTGTAAATTTATATACAGTGATATCTCTCTATCTCTACTACACACACATCTATATAAATGGAATTCACTTACCACTTTGCTGCATCTTACTTTTCTTTCTTTCTCTTCTTTCTTATTTCATGCATCTGAAGGAGGACACAAAATTGCGACTTATGATCATCTATTTTTATACCTCTATTACGGGTGTGGGACGGCAGCGAGAACGACCCTTTTCCAAAACGGACGTTTTATACCAGCCAATTTCAAATTAACACTGATACTGCTTCCCCTGCTGCCCTCTCCTATGGCGGTCTCTCGTTCTCTACACTCCTAGATCTGGCGAACGCCCTGGCGGTGGTGTGGGCATCCTCCTCTCCCATTCTTGCACATTTAGTGTCAAACCCCCTGAGCCCTCTCTCACTTTCACCTCCTTTGAGGTCCACTGCATTCGCATCTACCACCTCATCCATCTCCGTGTTTCTGTTGTCTACCACCCCCCTGGTCCTCCCTCCAAATTCATTGATAACTTTGGAGCCTGGCTCCCCCACTTTTTGTCTTCTGACCTCCCCACCCTTATCCTAGGTGACTTCAACATCCCTGTTGACAACCCCTCAGACCCCAGCACCACAAAAATTCATTGATTGGAGCCTGGCTCCTCCACTTTTTGTCTTCTGACCTCCCCACCCTTATCCTAGGTGACTTCAACATCCCTGTTGACAACCCAACCCACCCCAGCACCACTAAACTTCTTTCCCTCTCCTCCTCCCTTGGCCTATCACAATGGACTACAGCATCCACCCACAACCTGGGCCACGCCCTTGATCTCGTATTCTCACGCTCGTGCTCCCTGTCTGACTTCTCCATCTCTCCCTTCCCCCTCTCTGATCATCATCTTATCTCCTTCTCCCTCTCTTCCTCCCCCTCTCCTTCCCGGTCACCCAAACGTATTGTTTCCAGAAAAAATCTCTCTTCCCTTGATGTTTCAGCTTTCACCTCATCCCTTGATCCCCTCCTCACACCCATTTCCACCATGTCCTGCCCCAATCTAGCCACCTCTCTCTACAATAATGCCCTCTCCTCTGCCCGGGATGCTACCTGCCCTCCTGCCTCAGTCTCCCTTCGCCGCAACAATCCTCAACCCTGGCACTCCCCTATAACTCGGTTCTTAAAGAAATGCTCCCGCACCGCGGAGCGCCTCTGGAGAAAATCCCGTTCCCTTGCAGACTTTCTCCACTTCAAGTTCATACTCTCCTCTTTTAGCTCTGCCCTTGCACTCGCCAAGCAATCCTTCTTTAAGCCCCTCATCCTCTCCCAATCGTCTAACCCCCGCCGCCTCTTTGCCACCTTCAACTCTCTTCTCTCCCCCCCTCCTCCCCCTCTCCCTCTCTCCATTTCTGCCAATGACTTTGCCACCTTCTTTACTTCCAAGATTGACTCCATTAGGAGCTCCATCTCCTCTACCATCACCTCTGCTGCATCTCAATCCCCCCCCTCTCTTCTACTCCCTAATCACCCACCATTGTCTACCTTCATCCCTACCTCACCCGAAGAAATCCACTCACTACTTTTGTCATCCCCTCCGTCAACATGTCCACTTGATCCCATCCCCTCTAATCTTCTCCGGTCTCTCTCTCTCTCCACCTGCTCTCATCTTGCTCACCTATTCAACTTATCCCTCTCCTCTGGCATCTTCCCCTCCCTCTTTAAACACGCTCTTGTCCCCCCTATCCTTAAAAACCCTACCCTTGATCCCACTTCACCTTCCAACTACCGACCTATCTCTCTTCTGCCCTTCGCCTCCAAGCTGCTTGAACGGCTTGTTTACAAGCGTCTAATTGTCTACCTTGCTGACCACTCCATCCTGGACCCTCTCCAATCTGG
>WWET01001602.1:328762-347152 GCA_011038615.1 Limnodynastes dumerilii
CCAGCGGCACTGGTCTGGAGTCAGACTGCGGCTGGATGTTAAAATGGTAACCCCCTGTATAAGTCGCACCCTGTTTCTGGACACCAGATTTTTCCAAAAAAGGTGCGTCTTCTACATGGGGAAATACAGTACTTCAGCAGATCTGTGCTGCCTGTCGAGGTGAACTCATTGCAGGAAGTGGGGGCGGTCCATAGCAGCAAAAGCCAATCAGGAAGTAGCACAAGGCATCAGCTACTCCCTGATTGATTGGTTGATTGTCAGTACCAGGAAGAAGGCTGTAAAAAATCTAATGTGCGGACTGCGGAGCTTTCAGCAATGTAAAGCAGAGAGAATATTTTCTGCTATTGAGTGCTGGTTCTCTCCAGCAGCAAATGCCAGTCCGGCCCTGGCTATTTTTGAAAGGACAAAGAAGTCTATTTACATTGGCCATATTCTTACCTAAAAGTCAAAAACAACTTTAAGTGCCTCCATAGTTACAAAAATGCAGATGTCTCCTATTTTCCTGTTATTCCACATTACATAAATATGGGGGCGGAACAGAAAAACTATTTACATTACATCGTATTATAGTATTAGGATAGGGAATTATTACCCTATGAAGTCTTCTGGCTGTCACTGTACTCAGGCCCCTGCAGTGAGTGATAGCTTATTGTTGGAGGCACTGGCATAGCTATAGCTTTTTCGTGGGGGGGAGGGGGGTTTGGGTGGCAAAATATAGGAAGATAGGTAAGTATAATAATAATATGCGAAATTCTAGTGTAAATTTCATTTTCAATGGGGGGGGATGGTTTGAACCCCGAAACTCCCCCCTTAGCTACGCCAGTGGTTGGAGGGTACAATAGAAGCATTATATTCAGGTTGAAGATGTATTTCCACTATTGGTCTTTTGGACTACTTTTTTTTTACAAATAGAAATCATTGGCAATTACTGGAAATGTATTTTCAGCTTGAACATTACTGTCCAGGCTTTTGTGCCCTCAGGCTCTCAGCAGTCACATACTGTAGATGCCAGAATGACAATTGCAATAGACTTTGAAGGGTTATTTAACTTGTGTTCATTCTGATGATAAATTTGCCACTAATTCATTGGTTAATTGCAAATGCATCTTCAACCTGAATATTACTGTCCAGGAAAAGAGAAGGCAGAATTAATTGAGGAACTTTTAAACTTAAATTTGAAAACAATTGCTTTAGATGTCTGGGTTTTACCTTAAACCAAAAACATTTAAATAAAATATAGTTGAACCAGCTGAAAGGTCTCACAACATAACTGCAGTATTGACCCAAATGTCAGTTCAGCATGTGGCACAATCATACACTAAGTATACTTTAAAAAGAGATGTTTGTAACAATACTGACTGATTATAATGTTATAATGTTTATGACAAAAAAAATCTTAAACAAAAAGTTTTAGTTTTTTTATTCTCTTCCAAATTATGGTAATACTGTTAACATATTGTAATATTACAAGGTTAAGTCCACAAGGTGGTAATGAACAATTAGCAACATTGACCTTTTATTTTTTATGTTTCATTAAATGAGATCACTTTATTTTAAAATGTACAAGACTGTTTATGCAGTGCTTTTGTATTATACATGCAAATTGCCAGCCTGTAAAAATGACAGTGACATGTTAATCAATGCTCTGTCATCCTGTGGATATTTTCTATTATGCCTGACCTAAAACAGATTTTTTTCATTTTGCCTAAATAAGAAATATAAAGCCTATTTTTCTTCACTTTTAATGGTATTTTCAAAAGGTCAACATTTAACTGTGATCTATATATCTGACACCATTTCTTTTGAAGTATAAAATATTCAACACTTAGGGGCAGGCATCAAACCTTTCTTCATAATGAGTCTCAATAACGTTTCAAGAACACAGTTGATCAGTTGCACAATGGATGCCAGATTAGAAGGAAGAGATGCAAATTTGCTTTTGTTATGATATATATATATGCAACTTTTTCCATAATAATATAATGTGTTTCATGTTGGTTATGATAATGAATAATATTTCATTTTGTTCCTTACAATGGCATTTAAAGGTGATCTTTATCATGAATATATCTTTCTATATTTTTTATTCTTAACTACAATAATATTACAATGGTTTCCTTCACATTTTTGTGGCAAGTCACTTTTTAGGATGGCAGTTTACCAACAGCACACATATCTATACTAAGCAAGTGGGTGTAGTGGAAGGTTTATTTCATTTTTAATTCATTCATATGATATCTAAATATTTACATAAAATCATTTATTTTAATTGGATTTGCATTCATACATTAAAAAACCTAGGGCCACATAGACACAAAGGACCATAAATGACCGATTGAGCTTCACCTACATTGGGCAACAAGGGGTTAAGTTATTTGAGAAAGAAAGCAGGTGGGATGGAGTAGGTGGAGCTGGGAGGTTGGGCTCAGGTCTGGGGACCCTAAATTGTTTAGGAGTGTTAGGTAAGTTTTTAGGTGCCACATCTGGATCAGTGGTTGTGTTAAACATTTGGATTACTCACCCTTTGACCTATTTAACAGGGAGAAAAAAATCCATTATTCATTCCACTCTATATATTAGTGTCACATTACTAGAGTGATTACCTAACCATTGTTCCAATGTGTGTACTTAGAATGTCTACGTTGCTGTCATTTCTCTTTTTCAATGCTTGCTGCAGCCAGACGTGGAAGGATTTGGTTAATCCAGATAGCGTTGCAAGAAATGGAGGCTTGAGATGGTAAGAGTTTCAAAAAGAGGGTTTAATAGAAGGTGGGTTATCCTTTTTGCAGGCATGTTAAAGGTGAAGAATGATAAATCAGCCCATCACAACATCAGATAATGACTTAGGTTAGGAGGGTCAGAGTATCTGAGTAAGCTGAAAATAGTGGAGGTAAGGTTGTAGATGATATGAGAAGACTTAAGATGCACTGTCAGACATGTCTCATCTCCTTCCCTTTACTTAGGGTTCCTCAAAAGTTGGATCTAAGTAGGTTCTGCCAGCTCTGCTAGTGACCTTGAACTGTCTCCCATGCTCTATACATGTGACTTCTGGATTTCTACGTTGGCTTATTTATGAACTTCTGCCTCCTTCGCTGCTTCTCCCAGGTAGAATATCTACTCTGCAGGATAATCACAATAATCTCCTTCATCACAGTGAGGGGCTCTAGACCTTTCTCAGTCGTGATAGCTACACTTCTCTACTTAAGGAGTAATCTTTATAAAGTGGGCTTCATTCTTAATTCCATTGGACTATCACCTACTGCACGAATTTTAAGTCCTTATTTGTTCCAATGTTTTCTTTGCATTATTATCTGGTATTGCTTTATTTTGCTATTTATCACATATCTCCATTTTGCAGTGCTTTTCTGAAGTTCTTTGATCGTAAACTCTGTTTCTAGTTTTCACCATCACAACAGCCTTATTCCTAGTGTCCTTGGGCCTGATCCTGAGCTACGGCCGCCGTCGCTAGGGATGCCGTCGTGAATGCAGAGACAGCGCAGCGGTGAGCGGTCCCCTGGTTTGGTAAGTGCAGCGGCGAGAGCCGCTGTTTGTGACACACTGCCAGTAACACTTGCTATTAATGAAAATTAGCTTAAACACTTATATAAATGCCATAAATAAACAAACAAACAAACAATCTGTAATGCAGTAGCTCTAATTGTCAAAAGTAGTAATAGATGAATGAAGGAGCTGACAGCACTTGAGTTTACAAGTAAAGCATGTGTAAATCAGCTCCCTATTCTGAAGCAAATGAACTGACTCTGGGTGCAGTGCCTAACCGCCTCACAGCGATACTTCGCTCCTAATTAGAGGTTTAAATATCCCTCCCTACACTAAGTGTACAATTTAATCTACATTAAAAGTCAGATGGGGATGCAAGAACCACTGTACAAAAACGGTATACCGAAGTGCACCTCGGTTTCTCTTACCTGACCAACACGCGTTTCGCCATGACTTTTACAGGGGTCATACAGACCTTAACACAGGCAGGATTTTTGTAGCACTGCGCTACCAATGAGAATCACTATGTTTAATTATGCATACCTGCCGTTTAAGTCTGTAGAAGATAGATTCAGCGTGAATTGCTACAATTGGATCATCCAGGCAATGCAACATACAGATATTTTGTATCATGTCAGAAAAGTCCAAACTGACACCAAGCTGTCAAAAAGTAATTGGGTTACCCAAATCCCCATCAGGTATCACAGTTCTAGTTACATATACAAATGGAAAGATTGTATATCCCATAAACAAAATAAAATAAATACTACTAGGACCACTAATAACATTTTTTAACAGGCATAATACTTATTCCTCATATATATATACATACATACATTACTAGTGATCCCTTTGGGGGAAGAAATGCAGATTCAAGGTAATTAAAAGATGGAAATAAATAATAACGGCAGTTCTCTTGAAAAGATATACCTTTTCTAAATCCATGTAACCCTACTTATGGTCCCTCCAGGAGAAAGAGGAGTGGTTTCATCCATATAATATCTAAAAAATGTATTCTAAGCCAAAACGAACAGAAATTGAACCAAAGGTATTTTAACATATTGGAGTCACGTTCTGTAATAAATTAGAGGATTACCAGTTAAATCCTGATCACTAAATATTGGGAGTCTAAAAAATATATAAGTCTAATGCTGGGTACGTCACACATTTAAATCTCATAAATATACTATTTGAATTCACACCCATTAAATAGAAAAGGGATAATTGTTACCAGATATTTTATTTCAACAAAGACGGTTCTAGGTGCAGCTATATAACAGTTATGTAGAAAAAATCTAATTTTGTTAGAATTTGAAGGAAAACTGAATAATTGTTTTGTTCATTTAGTCCAGTGCTTCCCAAACTGTGCGCCGCGGCTCTCACCGGGGTGCCGCGGAATGTTTCTATTTTCTATTCTATTTTATTTCTGTTTTAGGGGTGCCTTGAAAAAAAATATGGAGACCCTAAGGGTGCCTCGAACTGAGAATGTTTGGGAACCACTGATTTAGACCATGGGGAATCAAACTGTTCATCAAAAAAAATACCTAGATTCAGTCTCAAGCAAAACTTTATCCCAGTTTCCCCCACGAGCATTTGGATGTATTTTGGTCATACCAAATGCTTGAAGGCTGGATGGGTTCGACTGATGCATTTTCAAAAACTGACGGTCTACCAATATGAGGTTTTTGAAATTTGTCCTGTTCCTCTGAGCATTTTTGATTGATCAAACATATTCCATTATCTGTGTTTATTTTTCTCTTAGTCTTCCCAATATAGAGAATATTACATGGACACCTAATACAATAGACCTCGACTACAGTGTCACAGTTGATAAAGTTTGAAATAGTATGTTTCTTGCCAAACTTATCAAAAAAACTTTTGTAGTTACAAGAAAGGGACAGGTGCTACATCGTCCACATTTGTGGCAACCAGTGGTGCATAGTCTTATTTTATCAGAAGAGGTTAGGTGGCTATGTACCAATAGGTCCTTCATTACAAGACCGTCGCCATCTCATATGCAGATGGGATCCAAGAACTTCCACTAGATTCTAATCCATCCTCAAAATGCCTAAATGTTTTTGCGATATAAATGTAATTTGATTTGCCTCATTGCAATAGGTACCCACAAAGCGAATGATTTGATTACCTTGTTGCTTTGGTTTTTGTTTTGGAAAATCATAGTTTCCTTAGTCTATATTTTGGCTAATCCATAGGACTTCTTCAGTAATGATTGATTGTACCATCTATCAGCCTTTGTTTTAGTTGGCATGCTCCATTCTTGAATGTAGAAAAGATGGAACAATACCTCTGCATGCTGTGGTACTCACCTTTGGGTATACCCCTTAGGGTGGATTTGGGGTGCATGCTCTGTGAATGGAGAAGACTATTGGTAGCTGTCTCTTTCCTATAACAATCAGTGGTGATAAGACCATTATCGATTATCGTTCACTGAGACTGAGATATCTAAATAAAATCAATCTTCCGTTGACTCATAGATGCCTTTAGCTTTAAATTCAGATAATTAGTATGCAAGCTTCTAATGAACTCATTTAGGTCTTTGTCATCACCACACCATATCATAAAAATTTAGTCAATGAATCTAGTCCATAATAGTATGGAATTGGTATATTGTTTGTTTGTTGTCGTCATGGAAGACCACCTCATGCTCCCACCAGCCACGATATAAATTTGCATAGGTGGGAGCACAGGTTGTCCCCATAGCCGTCCCTTGGAGTTATAGATAACATTTCTCATTAAACAAAAATAAACTATTGGTTAATACAAATTATGTTAATTGAATAATGATATCCTGACGTGCAGAATTCATCTGCTGTCTTATAAAAGTTTTTAATGCGCTAATACCAAGTTCATGATGGATGCTGGTATAAAGCACCTCGACATCCAGGGTGATAAACCATGCCCCTTTTGGCAGAGCCAGCCCATACAACTTTGATAATACATCCATGGTGTCCCTCAGATAGGATGGTAATGAGGTTACAAAGCATCTTAATTATCAAGAAACATACTGGCTTTCTCCGGGAGACACCAATTGCCAGAGACAATGATTTTTGTGAACCTTAGGGAGCAAGTATAGGGTTGGTGTTCTGGGGTTAATTACCAAAAGGAAATCATGTTCAGATTTCACAATGGTATTTTCCTTATAAGCACTGTCGATCAGAGAAATATATTATTTAAGAAATACCGCTGTAAGATTGGATGATTGGATTGGAAGGTTTATAATAGGCAGACATATAAAGTTTTTATACACAAATGAAGGTGATTTTTTAAATCTTATTTTTCATGTTAATGTTAAAATTGCACTGGTTTAAATTATGTAAATAATGAACTTGCAAATACAGTATTTTTTGTTATTTATTATTGTTCAAATTCAACATCTGGTAAATTGAAAAATCTGGTAATGTTTTTTCAACATGGTCTTGAAATCATGTCACCTGTGAAAAATCAAAAAACTACAAATGTAAAACACTACAATAAAAGAATGTACATGTTTCTTATATTAGGAGTGCATGTTGATATTAAAAATACATTTAAACAAGCATTACCCAAAATATCCTAAAGAACACAAACAACTACACACACAAAACGCACACACACATAAACACTCCATTATTAAATAGTACAACCGTTGTGTTAAATTAGGATTGTAAAAATTATGGCATATTAATTGGTGTATAAAAATATTTACACACCTTGCATAAAACATAAATAATGCAATTCTGACTGTACTCACCACTTTTTGACCATAGTAGGTGCCTCTTGTCCATCTCCCCGTGCTGCATCCATGAGAAAGCATTGCACATTTTAAGACTGCATGTATGCAATCTATGTAACGAAACGATACGTAGATAGCGTAAAATATTTACTATGCGTGCGCAGTACAAATCGGCACGTAACTTACCAATACAAGTAGTTGTGAATCTGGTCCTATGATCCTGCATCAGTATTTGCCTTTAAATTGTTTTCATCCCCCCACCAAAAAAAACCTATAAATTACAAAGGATCCTTAAATTAAAAAAAAATACTAACTAACATGAATTTAAAAAATATATATCTACAAATATACCTTATCTTTTTTCTTGCTGTTGTATGCATTTTGTTTTTCTTTGAGACTGCTTAGATTTTTGAGGGATATTGGTTGTGCTTACAATACAGGAAACAGATGCAGTGCAGACACTAC
Source organism: Limnodynastes dumerilii (assembly GCA_011038615.1). Taxonomy (NCBI): domain Eukaryota; kingdom Metazoa; phylum Chordata; class Amphibia; order Anura; family Limnodynastidae; genus Limnodynastes; species Limnodynastes dumerilii. The sequence goes on from WWET01001602.1 coordinate 336,462, forward strand.
ATAGGTCAATTTCAGCGTCTAAGGTACTGGGTATTTGTAGTGGTTTAGCAGTTTGCTCAAGACAATTAGATATTCTAGATACTCCAACCAAAATGTTATGAGTTCTTTCTTATATTTTGCTTATATAGTTCAGTAATAAGTGGAATGAATTGGCAATTAGAGTGTGGGACCTGTTTACCACATTCATCAGAGTTTTCACATGACCCAATTCTGATTTTACCTCTTCACTTATAACATTATGGAAATATTCTAAAGTATTGTTGAAAGACTTTCCAGCTGTAACACTGAAGGGAAGAATGGCTCTCTTTTGTCCTAATAGTAGGACAATGGGATAGATCCAGAACTACGTCCATCTTCCATAGACGGACGTCATTCAATGAACAATAGCTACTGCGCATACGTAGTAGCTATTGTACGTAATCTGCGTATTGTTTCGATACGTAGATTGCGTATATGCAGTCTATGGAAGACGGACGTAGTTCTGGATCTGGCCCAATGTGTGTTTATATGATTGTCTGATGCTAAATTTTATAGCAGTGTAGTAATCCATTGTGCTTGAAGCCTCCTCCCTCCTGCACTGCTTGTACACTGCAACAGATTGTTCAATTTATATTTTGTGTACTATTTATAATGGTTTGTGGAAAATGTTGAAAAATTTTAATATAGGGCTTTTTTTCCCCAGAACACGTAAAAAAACTTAAAAATCTGTCATTTGTGGATCTGTTGCCAGTATGAAAAAACATTATTGAAATTTAAAATAAAAATATACATTTAAAGAATTCATGATAAGATACAAGTTATTTTATAAAGACAGAGACTGGTGATTGACTTGGCTTGTCCTTAGCTGTGGATGCCGATGCAGACAGGGTTTTGGTGGAGAATCCTTTGGTGAGAACAGAATCGTAAAAGGAGCTGTCTTCATCTTGAGTATCCTCAAACCTAAGAGGTGAAGCTGCTATGGAGGCCTTACTGGTCTGACATAACGTCTCTCTTGCAGTGGTGATAGAGAAAGACAGGGCGACCGGATTACAGCTGGCTGACCTCATTGCACAAGTTGTATAGTGGCCAATGTATATGCTCTGTACCACTTTTTTCTAGCTATCATGAAATTTAGCAAATTGCTTCCTTGAGGCATTTGACTTATTAGCGACTTGTTGCTGACCCTTTTTAATGCCCATTTCCTAAAGTTTATTATATTTTTTTTTTTTTGCAATATTATAATAAATATCTGCATCTTTGGCAGTGCCTGATGTTTATTTCCTCCTCTTCTCTAATGGCAAGCAACTCTATGACCATCTTCTCACACCAGTGCATCATTCTGGCTCAAGTGCTGCATCAGCATTTAATGACATCATCCTCCAGCACTGTAATCCCTCCAATCGGGTGTCTTTGTGAAAAGACCCATGTTGAAAAACAACACAGGACCTTTCACACTGATACCATTCCTGTGTGACACCCAGGAAAAACACTTATTTTTCCCTGGGTCCAAATGCCGGGACCCGGGTTGATGAAAATAGGATATTTCACATCACCACCAAATACCCAGGTTTTTGACGAAACTGGATTTTGGTGGTGGTGTAAAAGGGGTTTTAAGGAAGATCGTTGCTAACAGGTTGGGTCAGCATACACTCTGAAAAATACAGTGAACATTGGGACATCACTGAACTTGTAAAATAAGTATCTCATAAAAATCATATCACACGATGTGATGCAGTTTCAGATGATTCTGCAGTATTGTTGGACAGTAAGATAATCGTTAGATAACCTTCCAGTGTATACCCTGCTTTATAATCTTTATTTTCTGATAAGATCATGATCAACGTGAATGCTTACGCTTGATTACATAATGTCATAATTTATAATGAAAGTGCACAATTTTTTGATATAATTTGAATGTATTGGTTTCAGTACTTGTCCTAAATGCATTTGCAACATATTCTAATTTTATTTTATTTAATTATTACTATTTATTCCCAGAATGTTTGTTTTAAAATAAAATAACTTTTTATCTAGTATAAAAAAATAACATTTTTTTATTTTATATTTTGTGAAAAGAATGATAGACTAAAAAAATATGAATAATTGTATAAGTATTATGTATTATTATGTATAAGTAATATATTCTAAACTAATTTTTGGTTTAATTTCACCTTAAAACCCTTAAAAGCTCTGAAGTAAAAGTAATTGTATTATCTGGGCATAGTGCCTATATAAAGAGAAGAGAAAAGACTGTTTCTTGTATAATTCATAGCTTCATTTAACTAAAACAAAGCTTGCTTCCTCCATTATCTATGCTTACATGTTTTGTTATATGAATGAGTTATTTTTTTACAGAATTGAATGATTTATGCCTTTGAATAAATAACAAGGAATAACTGAAAACTAAACAAAAACACCTTACTTTAAAGGACATCAGTGGCTAGAAAGCAGTCGAACATAATTTGCATTAAAATGAAGTTAATTCATGCTATCTTGTTTCCTCCTTCATGGATATGTGATTCTTTTATGATGGCCATTCAAAAAAGTAATACTTATGCAATTTTTTTAAACAGTGCTACGGGCAGTGTAATTATCAGCAATATTACTATGCTACAAAGGAAAGAAGTAAACTATTCTCTCCTCCAATCTTCTAAAAACCCCATTATTCCTTTATAGATTTTTCTGAGCTGTGACTAATCATCTGTCATCAGTTACATTTTGAAAACACCTTGGGCAATGACAAAAAGACCAACATGTAATTTTAACTGCTATTTGCTTTTAGATCATTCTTTTTCTCAATTAACCTTTGATGCAATCACATATATTTCTTTTTTTAAACATATCATTCACTTTAAGAAGCTAATTGAAATGTATACGAAGTATTTAATTTGTAAAAGTTTTTTTTTACAAAATTGTGTATTTTTTTTAGCATTGCTATAAGATATTCATTTATTAAAACAACACTAAATAAATGTGTTCCATACTAGATAGTTTGTTTAAAACATTGCTTAATTTGAGTATTGGTGCTTCCAGGTAGGGTCAATAAAACATTTTGATGTTCAAAACACTTATTGGGACCTTTCATGTAATGAAGGGATGATTCCAACAGTTGATTAATTTTTATTTAAAGGGTCATAGTACTGGTTTGCGCTTGTGTCTACAGGTGTAGTATAATTTGATATTTGAAAAACATAATGAAAATTTACATCTTAATTAACACTGTAAAATTTCGGACAATCATATGAAAAGAGATACGATTGAACATGAACAATTACTTCCCTATGTTCATTTGTTCATTCGTTCACTCATTCATCTCTGGAGTAAGGTGAATCAAGAACGAGGATTGTCAATACAATCAAAAGACAACAAAGAAAAAGAAACTCACTTTATTACAATTTATAAACATTATATTTATATCCACCAAACAAAAGTGGATTTAATAGCCTCAATGTAGGATTTTTTAAAATGTACTTATTTTTGTGCAAAAATCCAATTGACGCCTGCCTTCTTTTTTTTAATCTGACCAGCAGTGCTGGATCTGCACAGTGGTTCTGCGCATCCCAACTCGGGGCAGAATTGCGCGCCTAACGCTCCTGTAGGCCTGGCGTTTTGTTGCATTTCTGCAATACTCTTGCGCACGCCCTAAACACCTGTCCATTATTTGCACAATGAGTATAAGTTCATTTTTATCTCCCTTTGAATGTGAAGAAATTTTTAGTTCGCACAAAGCGTAGGAGCTGTAGAAGAAAATGGTTAAAATCCTCATTAGGTCTGATGTTTAGAAAATAGACTGTGGCCTATATGCCTGTTTTGTGGTCTATGCTAGTGTATAGTGACTCCACGTGACAGGTGATCAGCAATGTGGCGGGAGTCACTACTACATCCTGAAGTTTCGTCAGTAATTCCGTGGTGTCACGGATATAGGAGGTTAAGGTGGGCACAAAACTGTTTAGATGAAATTCAAGGAATTTGCTGGCTTTTTCAGTTATTGAGCCAATCCCTGAAACTATTAGCCTCCCAGGTGGTCTGTTAAGATCTTTATGGACCTTTGGTAACATATAGAAACAGGCCGTTCTAGGTTCATCAATAGTAAGATACTTAAGATCCTGTTTCAAAATAATGCCCTCATCTCTAGCTCTAGACAATAATTTTTGATAAAGAGATAGAAAATCCTGGGTAGGGTTAAAGAGAAGTTTTTGGTAACAATCCGTGTTCATTATTTGGCGTTTTGCCTCCTCTATATACATTGTCCGTGGCCAAAGCACCACGTTCCCCCCTTTATCTGAGGGCTTTACAACTGTATCTGTCCAATCTCTGATCTCTTTAAAAGCCATATACTCGTCCTTTGTTAAATTGTGATCAGAGTGTATTTTGGGCAGAGCTTCACACAGTCCATCCAGGTCATGCTGTACCAATTTCTTTAAAGTGAAAAGTAAGGGGTCCCTATCTAAATCAGGGAAGAAGGATGATTTAGCCCTGAGAGGAGTTCTAGTGGTAATCTGCACTATCTTGTGATGGTACTTGCAGGTCCTCCAGTATTCGTAGGGTCTCCAAATCGTCCTGATCCAATGCTGTGATCACATTCTGAGAGGGTACCAGGGGTTTAGAGATCTCTGAAGAATTGGTCTGTGGAGAAGAAAACATTTTGGCCAAGGCCAGTTTACGTAGAAAGAGATGAAGATCCTTTTCCCATAGGAACCTATTAAGATTCCTAGTGGGTGAGAACGATAGGCCCTTCTCGAGCACTTGAGTGTGGTTTACACTCAATACATGTTCGGTAAGATTAATAATTTGCATTTTATCTGTTGCCAGACTAGGATCGGCTGGGGTGTCACTAGGTATTGATATTATTTCTTGATCTGGCCTCTTTTGCCATGGTTTCCTCTGCCTCTGTTTCCGCCTGCCCCCCCGCCTGACCTTGTATTTATGATATCCCTGGCTTGGGGGGCCCCTACCCCTAAAAAACGGGGGTTGGGAGAGGTTGTATCCTGTGCGGCTGAGGTCCGATTGTGACGAACTATCTTTCCCTTGAGTATCACTAAATTGTACTCTAGTCCTTGATCTCCTATTCCTAAAGGGTCTTTTTTGCTGTTTACAAGTGTATACCATTTTCAGAAAAAAATCCTCTCTATCTCTAAGTATCTTTGTGAACTTTTGAATGTCAGACATATGTCTGTCATACTCGGCCTGAAAACCCTCTAAATGTTCATGGGTTTTGAGTTTGGCACTAATGGCGTCTATTTCAAGATTAATTTCTGTTAGTAAGATCTCATCATTTTGTGATAAGACTTCTAACAGTTTTAAGGAGCAATCTGTTAGTGTTTTCTCCCAGTTCCCCTAAAGTTCGTCTGTTGCTAATTTGTATGCTGGGAAGACCGCCGGTCTCAAGCCCCTGGGTGTTATGCCCTGTTTAATGTAACTCCTGTTCGTGCTCAGATTCCCCCATACTTTAGTTTGCTTTTGTAAGAGATCTTTTAGTATTAATAGGTCATTAGACCATACTGTGCTGCTATTTACAGCAGTGCTTAGACTTTCATTGAAAAGTTCATTAATTTCTTGTTCTAATTGAAGTTTTCTGGAGTCTAACTGATCTTCTTCTAAATGTCTCTTCATGCTTCATCTTCAGCGTGCTCCTCTTAGGTGCAGGCTGACTGTGAGATAAGGCAGGTCACCAGTGGGGTCACTAGAGCGTGCACTGGAAGCTGTCAGAAGTTGCAGGGAGAGCGAGTGACTGAGCGTCCTGCATCTGGATGCTTAAGTCTGTGCAGGATGCTCTGTCACTCTCTCAGCCTGCAACTTCTGACAACTTCAAATGTTTATAATCCTTTGGCCGTACATACAGTAGCCTGGCCGGCTGCTGCTGGATCTACCAATGGGCCGGATTATCAGCGGAGGCCTGGGGCTGCAGTCCCATCAGCCCCATTATTAATCCGGCCCTGTATTCATAGACTAACTACCACTGTTGGTGTGTCAAGTGTGGCCGTGTTACATGCTACAGTATGGCAGCAGCGTGTTACCTAAAAAAAGAATTGTAGAGCTGTGCTATATATTTAAAAGTAACAATTTTGTTTTTTTTTGGTTTTTTTTTAACAGCTATGTTTTACAAATGTTGTACTTTTAGATTCTGTTGTCACCATTAAATGCAGTTGTACACATAAATGAATACATTATACATACGTATCTGCAATATCTCTAGCAGTTTTGTCACTGAATTTAGAACACATAACTCGAGGCCACATTAAAGTTTTAGACACTGTGTTCTCTAAGGAAGGCTCACAACAATGTGTGATAAAAAATACAAGATGACCTAATAAACCAAAAAGGAGAACATTGATTATTTTGTAAGATACTGTCACAGTAATACAGTATGTTATCACTATAATAAAGATGTCACAGCCAATGTTAAGCGTCTTTAACAGTAGACAGTGCAAAGCATTTTTGAAGGTTACTGGAAGAATGCATAAATATTTGTGTAAGTGTAAGCTATCGATACAAAAAAACGTTGACCACAAAGTTCTATGATTTCAAATAAATTATTTTTTGGAAATGACTTAACATCTAAAAGATGCATAAAGTCCAGCTGTACTCTTGTTGTTATGAATCTACAATTCCCAGCATGCTCTAACATCATAAGTATAACTTATTCTGGGCAAAGTATGATGGAATTTGTAGTTTTACAATGCTTGTGTCATGGATCGAGGGGTTTTGAGAACCGGTTAAGGATTCTTCGAGCTAGGAAGTTTATTGGCACTATTGTGGAAACTAGGTGGCTTAAGGATCTATTGCTCATTAGCTGCTGGAAACCAATCAGGAACAGGGAAAAGACAGAGGCGGAGCAGAAGAAGTGGGAACACAGGGACAAAACCCATATGAAAGACAAGAAACACTGGATCCATGGAAGACACGGAGAGGAGACCGGCAGAAGTACAACTGGTGGACACAAGAAAGAGGCAAGATGGCTGCCACAGAGCACTACAATATTCCCAAGGAGATGCAGACAGGAATCAGAATGGACTACAGAGAGAAGCTGACCAATATCAGAGGAGCAGACTGGGAGTGTGCTGGAACTGAAACTAGAAAAAGCTAGTTGATTGTAGGCTTGGAGATGTAAACTTGATTGCTAACTTGGAAAACCAACATGATTGTAGTATTGGAATTGCAAACTGAATTGCAGGCTTAAAATTGCAAACTGAATTGAAGGCATTGTTGCAAACTCAATTCTCTAGCAGAGAGATACAGGAACCAGGTGGCAAGCAGTACATACAAGATTTAAATAGCCCTCCCTTCGCGGTGATTTGCTGCTGAAGTCAGATGGTCAAAGAGAGTTGCAGCTGATTGGTCCAACTGCATCAACTGATGCATTCCAAGATGGCAGCTCACATGCAACAGAGGGTGGCGCAAAAAGACACCAGCAAACTGATCTCTAAACAGATCTGTCTACCATTGCCCACTTACAGTTGTGCTCAGTTAAACCTTTCCTAAAATCTGGAAAAATGATACCATGCATAGTGGGCTATCCTTCAGGGAAAAGTTGAATAGGGCTTCAGAAATCATTAAACCTGTTTACTTACCAATTAGCAGATATTGGCTTGCTGTAGAGATCAGACACTGGATCTGACGTCACCCATTCGATGTAACACAGAAAGAATGATGCATCCTGTGAATTTAATGGGTGATGTGAGCTCCATTGTCTGATCTATGCAGGAAACCAACAGCTGCTAAAAGGTAAATAAACAGTTTTAATTATTTACTAATGGGCTGCAATCTAGCTTTTTCACCTTGACGCAAAATGAGAAAGCTTTCTCTGAGCCCAGGCATGCAGATGAATGTTATTGCCTCTCCGCATGGATCTATCATGCAGAACTGAGTTCCATACTGTAAGAGTTTCATTTCCACCCTCTAATTACATGATGCTCTCCCAAACCTGCTGCCAGCATTGTTAGACAAAATATAGGAATGTTCTATATTAAACAGGCAATATTTTTTCTGTAATAAGTCAAAAGCAAAACATATAATGTTATAGAAATGGTAAAATGGTTTTAGGTATTAATTTTATAAGATGACCTTTATAAGTAAAAACTGTTATGCTGTAAATATCCCTTATTTAACAGCAAAAAAAGGAATGTATTTAAAAATAACTATGAAATTATTTTCCAAGAAATGGTACAGGTCATTAATGTGGTTGAAATAATTGATTTCTGGAAAGCCACTGTGCGTTTATATTGTTAAATCAGAAGTTTTATGTGAAGATTGTAATAAAAAGAAGATGAATTAATAGAAAACAGAATAATTACTAAATCCAGGAAATCAAATGCTAAAGAAAAAAAAAACATCATGGAAATGATGAAATATATTAGTAATAAAAATATAAACAAAGGATATGAGGTCAGTTCCAGAATTTGGGAGTTTTCTGATTAAAAGGATCAAAATGCAGCGCATAAGCAAGCACTGGATTACAGCGACAGACCTGGATCCATTGGATCAATGGTTTCATCCTGGTGCTAATTCTGATGGTGGGACAGGAAGTAGAATCACATCCGTTATGTAGAAGGGGGGAGGAGCATGCAAATAATAGAGTAAGGCCTGCTTTCAGCCCTTTTGTACAATCCTGTCTTCCACGCTGTCCCCATTTTATGTGGTGGCAAGGCAGAAATCCTGAGGTAGTATCTTGTGATTGTACCTTTGTACATACAGAAGAAGTTGACTCCAAATGCCGGTACAGGCAGTTAAAATGCTGCAGGGATCTGCCATCGATGCTTCATTCAGGGCTCCAAGCATGGTGGAAGCAAAGTTTCTTGATCTGTCTGTAATATGAATTAAAGGAGGGGTTCTGGGTAAGTGGGCATCCACTTTTATAGTATAAAAGTTCCCTCTGAAAAGTAAGGTGGTTTTATGCCCACAGATGAAGCATAATTTTAGGTTTGTAAGTTACATTGAATAAAATGATGGGTTTTCTCTGGGAAATATTTAACTTTGGCAATTTGGGTCTAGCGGTAGAAAATTGTCTGTCTTTTTTCTACTGTGAGGATAATGTTTGTTCACAGCAATGTCATCAGTATAAACAGAATAAATTATGCTTGAGTGGCAGTGTAGCAGTTTGAGTAGTTAAAGTACTAATGCTATAGTCTAATGCTGGTTTGGAGTCCAGGGTGGGCCTAATTTTCCGCAATGTTAATCAAGTGTCTTGAGATAATCTGTTCACTAGTTGTGTAGCATCCAGAAATGGACCATTGACAGGAAGTTACTTATAAGGGTAATTGTGTATTCCAGGGGGAATCCACTGACTAAATTGTCTAGATCATGTAGCAATGTGACAATATCATTCATTCAGCATTCAGGGACTGCATATAAAGTCCACATATGAATACTTACAAAGGTTTCTGAGTTTGCATAAGCATTTGATAGGTTTGTGTAGCAACACTGTAATTAACCTAGCCTACAATAATAAGATTGAATCCAGAAAAAACTTGTTACATTTTAGTACATTTTTTGGGTTACTTTGGAGGTTAGGGATTGTGGATTGCGTGGGGTGGGGTGTTTTGACTGGGGGACACATGCATGTACTATGCATTTTACACACGTAAATTCTATCGTACGGAACAGATTCTGTACAATAGATTTTGCGAATGAAGGGGTTGTGCTTTCCCTCTAGCATTTATTTTGCACAGTATGGGAGGGTTTTGACATTTATAAGTGGATCAATGGTCGTACGGACCACTGATCTTTACATTTCAATTAAAAAAAGGCTTATAACAGTGTAACTGCCATAAAGCCCGCACAAGTGACAGGGGGAGTGACAGGGGGAGTTCATTTCCCTCCCTCGTTCGTACTGCCAGACCCCCGCATGTACAGAAAGTGTCCTGTGACTCTAATGTTAGGCTACTTATAAGCAGTATATGTGCTACAAAGTGCTGAATGATAGAAAATAGTTTATAAATAGACCTCATCTTGTAGAGTTTAGCAGTCAAGGCCTTTAACAAAAGCTGCTCTTTTGTAAACTATTGTAAAGAGGAGAGAGGAGTACTTTTCATTTACCTCTTTTCACGGCGTAGCTCTACATTGACAAAGTTGTCATTGGTAATGAATTTGTTTTGTGCATTGTCAGTAAATGAAAGTTAGTGTCACTTTAAAGTGACAGAGTAATATGGACATTTAGATCAGCTTGTGTACAGTATAGCAGACAAATGCTATCCGTTTAATGATTTTTTATTATATTAACTAAAAGACAAAAACCTTTACCTAGGCAAGAAAGTTTACTTCTTTTTAATTAGTTTCAACGTTTCTGCTATATCAGTCTGCTTTATTAATAGAGTGAGTACCAATCATTGTACTGTATTTAAAGCAATAAAAGCTATTCTATTTCAGTAGACACTATGGGCCAGATTCATGAGAACTCCGCTATCATATGGAGTTAGCGGCACTTATGCTGCCATAACCCTAACTTAAGTGGCCCATGTGGATCAGTGGTCTGTATAATCACTGATTTGCACGGAAATTAAACCCCAGTCCCTACTGTGCAATTTTATTATTATTGCTTATTTATATAGTGCTACAAATTGTACACAGCGCTTTACAGTGAATATTAGACATTCACTGTCCCTGCCCCTAACATGCTAAATATACAAAATTAACACTCAGACTAGGGTTAATTTAGTCCGCAGCCAATTAACCTACCAGCATGTTTTTGGCATGGGGGGGGGGGGGGGGGGGAC
>WWET01001603.1:0-13080 GCA_011038615.1 Limnodynastes dumerilii
TCTCCAATGCTCACTGTACCTCTTCTTGGAGACAAGGATAGTGATAAGAAAATAAAAACTATTTATGACATAAAGCTTATTACATATTTAACCAAATTGTATGAAAAACACAAAGTAACAATCCTATACTATAAAAGATAGAAAATGTTTTGCTCACTAGAATAGGTTCAACTCATACTACAGTCAAGACCTATTTTTGGAGGCAGGGTGACCTCTAAACATATACAAATACACAATAATTTACTAAAACTTAAACCACAAACATTTCTAGGTTAAAAAAAAGAAAAATCCCTACCCCCAAGAAGATGCTCCACCCTCAAAAGTCCCCTTTACCTCTTCCTGGGGTCAGGGATGGTTTAAGGGAAATAAATACATTTTATGACATATAGTTTAAAACTTATAATAACCAAATTGCATGAAAAAAACAAATTAACAAATCTAAACTATAAAATATGGAAAATGTCCTGCTCCCAAGAAGAGGTTTAACACTCATGATACACTTAAGACTTCTTTTTGAAGGCGGGAGGGGCATCAAAACATATTAGTACACAAAAATTTACTAACAGTTAAACCACAAAGATTTGTAGCTTAAAAAGAAGAAAAATCTCTGACCCTAAGAAGAGGCTCCACTCTCCAAAGCTAACTGTACCTCTTCTTGGAGACAGGGATAGGTTTAAGGAAATAAAAACTATTTATGACACATAATTTATTACACTAAACAAAACTGCGTGAAAAACAAAAAGTAGCAATCCTAAACAGGTGTTGCACTTTACTCAGCGTTCAGTCGGCAATCGGCTGGAGATTAACATCAGGCTCTGAACATTCAGCGGGACACCCGCCCTTTCCAGTCATCTCTCTGTGCAGTAAAACAGTTTCTGGAGGAATACGGTGCAATTAGCGCAGCTCTGTTTACCTTATAAGGTGATTTAACTACAGGCACTTATTTCAGAAGAGTCGGACATCATCTATCCATCATTAGTTCCCTTGTGCCTTTATCATCTACACCTAGGTTTAGTATAGAGTTTAATCTTAATCTGCATTTGGTATGCTTGATCCGTTTCCTATATCCTCCATTTACCTGGTGTAAATAACAATATTTTCATTTATCTATTGGCATCTACCATTATATTATATATTGCCACTGCAAGCTTAATTTATTTGAACAACAACAACATAAGTTATATTTGCCCGAGTTTTACATCTGTGATACATTGCCATTATTATTGTTACTGGATCATCTTTGTCATCCATCTGTTATTGTTGGCCAGTACATGTGGGAGCTATCTTTTTGTATGAGTTTTATGTATTAATTATGTGTCTATTTTAATAAATTGATCTATTTATAGTAGAGTTGTGACTTTTATATGGCTTATCATTGCAATCATATATTTGTTGATCCATTTCACCTGTACACCAAGCGCTGTTAATTACGTAACATATACGTCCGTTGTTTAGCAATTTTTACTACTGCACATGCGTAGTCATTTTTTTAACGTAATCTACGTATCTTTTTCTTAAGTAGATTGCATAAATTCGATCTGAAGTAGTTATTATTTAACGTAATCTACGTATCTTTTTCTATGTAGATTATGTAAATGCGGTCTTTTAGACCACATTTACGCAATCTACGTAAGAAAAGGATACAGAGATTACGTTAGAAAATTACTATGCATGCGCAGTAGTAAAAATCGCTTAACGCTGGACGTATATATTATATGTCCGGTACTCTGAATACGGGCTAATATCAACTGTAAAAGGTAAAATAATGCCCTAAATCAAGAAAAAGTTTAACACTAATGCACTTAAAACCTCTCTTTGGGAGCAGGGAGGCAAAGAAATATAATATATGAAACCAACAATTCAATTTATGTCAACACATTTAATCAATTTCTAGTTTAACATTTCCTGCCCTCCACAAAAAGCAGAACCCTCCCAATTCCTGCTTTACCTTTTTTTGGGAGCAGGGATGGTTTTGAGAAATAAAATTGCTGTAATATAAACTTCATTAATGACCAACAACACGAAATGTATGAAAAGATAGGAAAAAGCATTGAAAGGAAATATAGCATATAAGCTGTAAAAAAAAGAAAAATGAACTTCTCCAAGAAAGAGGTTGAACACTTATAAAACCTCCTTAACCTCTTTTTGTGTGGAGGGTGTACCCAAAAATGTAAATTAAATCAACAATTCAATAAACTTCAAAATACATTTTAATCATCTTATGCATTTTCACTTTAGAAAATACAACATTTTCCTGCCACCAAGAAGTAGCTCCGCCCTAGTGCCCACTGTACCCCTTTTTAAGGGCAGGGATGGTTTAAGAAAATGCAAAAACCCATTTTAAGTAAAACATAGTGGATCAGCTGTATAGAATATACAATACCCGGCCCATAAGTAGACATTCAACACTAATAAAATTATATACACTCTTTTTGGGAGCAGGGTAACTTCATTAAAAGAAAGACATGAAATAAAAAACTCTGTAAATTCCAAAGTACATATACTATATATTATCCATTTTTACTTAAAAAAATAATTGGACAATTTTCTGTCCTCAAAAATAGCGTCCACCCTACCAATGACTATAGTACCTATGCACAGGTGTGATTTTGAGCAATAAAATCCCTTTAAGTATATTATTATGGGTAATTAAATTAAATGATAAAGTGGTCTATGCTGTAACAAACTCACCATTTATAAGTTATAACGATGTTAAGTTGCTCTCCTGCCTCAACGCTTTATACAGTACAATATGTATAATATGCCACAGCAGGGACGTAGGGAAGGCAGTTTAGGTGGAGCATGAGCTCCAGGCGCCGAACAGAGCAAGTGGCGCCAACAGGAGTCCGGCAACTGTTAAATCTCTATCAGTTTGCCTGCTCCAGGCACACTGATTGGCAATCAGTGTGCATGGAGCCGGCAGACTGTCAGAGATTTAACAGCTGCCGGACTCCAGCAGCCCAATTGCAGATCTGCATACGTGTGATGTCATGACGTTACATGCATGAAGAGCAGATTCGTGGCGGAGACTGCAGAACAAAACAGACAGGTATCTTGTCTGCACACTGACAATAATATATTGTGATGGGACAAGACAAAATTGGGGAGATAATGGGGAGGGACAACACAGGGGGATATGACAAGGGGAGGATAAGATGAAGGGGGTTGATGATAATGATGAGGGGGATGTTTTGAGAATGAAGAGATGATGAAGATAATGGGGAGGGTGGCTGATGAAGAGGAAGGAAAAAAATGATGAAGTGAATAGAGAAATGATAAAGACAATGGGGAGGTGATGATAAGAATAGCGAGATGATGAATGGGGGAGGGGGAGATGAAGAAAATGGGGAGTCAGAGCTGATGAAGAGGAGGGGGGATTATGAGAGGGGAAGATGATGAAGTGAATGTGGAGGGAGAGCTTATGAAGAGGGGAGGGGGTGCTGATGAGGAGGCAAGGGGGAGATGATGAAGGGGATAGAGAAATGACAAAGGAGGGGATGATGGAGGTTAGGGGGGGAGATGATGAAGGGAGGGGAATAATGATGAAGGAAAAAGAGAATGTGGAGGGGGGGTGATGAGGAGAATGGTAAAATTATGAATGGCCACAACCCCAATACAGCACAAAGGAGGGGGTGCCGCAACATACCCTTGCTCCGGGCACCATGGCAGCTAGCTATACCTTTGTGCCACAGCATACATTGGATCCCCCTGATGACAGTGCCACGCTGTCACCGAAACAGCTGTCGGGAAGTGACTCCTTCGCTGAGAGATATGTGAGCTTTCATTTTCTTTATGGCTTTTTTGGATATTTAGAAGTGTTTGTTTGTCAAGATTTACTCTGATGGTTGGCTGCTATTGATATTACTCCTGGTCCATGCTACTTTGTGTCCGTGTGATATGTCAATACTTTGACTAAATTACCGGCATTTGGAGTTCCATGTTTAGCTTATAATGGCTCTTTTCATTGTTTGGACTCATTCATCCATCTTTTTTTTTTACTTTTTTCTGCTGCTTTCTTTTGATTTGTTTTGGATATTTTTCAAACTGATCACATGTAATCAGTGATAATAAACACATGCTTGTTTTTGGGCATATTTTCCATTGCAACCTGCGTTTCTTCATTTTCATTTGTGCTACAAAAAGAGCGTTACTCAGAGATTATTAAAGTACTAGGCTTTTGTTTCAGTTTTAATGACAACATTCTTCAGGACAGTCCAAGTGCCACTCTTTTGTTTTTGTGTCTGTATTTATTTGGCCATTTAACCATAATGAGCTGGCAGCAGAGTTATTTGAACTTATTTATTATGACTTATTGGAGTTCCTTATCACAAAGTTCTATCTATCTATCTAGTTCTATCTATATAGTTATATAGGAAACCAATGGTACCATGGCAACCACAGTCAGCACACCAAATAGGAAAGTGCACAAATGGGGCAAATACTTACAAAAAAAAGTCACACTTTAATCCCCAGCACTATAAGCACTTGAATCTACATGAAAAATTGCAAAACCAAAACATGAACACAAAAAAACAAAAATCAGCAAAGATCAAAACGGTCAACAAGGGCTCAGATCCTGGGCTGCGGACGCCAGCTGAATTACGCACAGCGCGAGCATAATTCCACTGGCAGCTATGATGTGCACATGCGCACATCATAGCTACACTAGCGTACCGGCCAGCGTACATAACGTTAGTTACATACGCTGGCCGGTACGTTAAAGGGGCGGGCCAACGTTTTAGATATGCTGTATCTCCACCATATAGGCGGAGATAGGCATTTAAATTAGAAAGCGGGGCGGGGGAAGGCCGATTACGACAAGGTCTGCGGACTTACAAGTCGTCATTTTTAAGGTAGGAATGTGGACACATAAGTGTCTAGATTTTACTACCTTGAGCGGGGAGTGCAGGGGGCATGGACTCCCCGCTACGCTGCAGTAACTAAAGATCACGCATGTCCGTAAGACGTGCGTTGGTCTGGATCCAGTCCATAGTGTGGAGCATACAAGTTGATGAAAGACATTCCTTTGCTTGCTCTAAATGACTATGGATTAATAAACTGGAAGCCATCTGCTGTCAGTGTCTGCAGCCATCGGAGAGGAAAATAGAGCTGCAGAAAGTCCCATGCGTAGAGATACATAGGACAAATAGCGAAGCGTGCCTATCATTTCTGAGGCGTCATAGACGTCCAGAGAGGCGTTAACGTGATCACTGCACTGAGTAATGACAAACAACACAACTTGCATAATAAAAACAAAATATGTAAAGAACATAAACTCTTTAAAAAACACTTTGCACATTAATAGTAAGAAAAGAGAAGGTTAAACACTCAGAAAACACTCTAAGGGCCAGATTTACTAAGCTGCGGGTTTGGAAAAGTGGAGATGTTGCCTTTAGTAACCAATCAGATTCTAGCGCACACTTTCCTATTACTTACTAGAGAATGTCAGCTAGGATCTGATTGGTTCCTATGGCCATCATCTCCACTTTTCCAAACCTGCAGCTTAGTAAATCTGGCCCTAAAACTTTTCTGGCAATAGAGCAGTATAAAAAACAAAATATAACCATTAATCCATTTAATGTCAAAATATAAACATTTCATTTATTTTTAAATAAAAATTAGAAAATTCTCGGCCCCTATGATCCTGCAATTTTAATGGCTATAATAACAAAAATGTATATAATTCAACCATTCAATGAATGCCAAAATACAAACTTTTTATATATTTTACTTTTTTCTCATTTAAGAACATTGGACCTGATTCACACTTAAGAGTGAGTTATGTGAGGGCAGATGTGCACCTAACTCACGCTTCCATCCACCGACCCGCCTCCCATTTTTAGGTACCTTATGGCACTTACGAGTGCCATAGGGCTACCTTATGTCTCTGTGCAATGTCCGTACGGACACTGTACCTCTCCCCCTTCTCAGCTAATCTAAATACCTCCCCCCTCCCACTTCTGTCTAAAAACCCCCCGAGCTGGGGTATAAACACATATATAAAGTAAACAATTCAATAAATGGCAAAATACAAACATTTCATTCATTTATAGTTATAAATAAATATTTGCAGGCCCCAAGAAGAAATGTCACCATCACAATAAGCTATGTTCATCTTCTAGGGGACAAGGGGCCTCATTTACTAAGGGCGATTTGTCTATAATCACCGTAGATTGCAGTAGTTTACCAGCGATTTTGAGATCGCTAGATTTACTAATGCAAAATCTCTCCCAAATCGCCAAAGATGAGTGGAGATTTAAATCTCCGGTGTTGAAATTGCTCTAGCGATTATTTGCATGACTGACATACAGATCTCTGGATTTACTAAGGGGAGATTTAGTAAATCGCTAGAGATTTGTGTCAAAATTGCCAAAGATAATTTGGATGGGGTGACTGTCAATTTCATAGAAATGGAATGTTGCAGCATATAGTAATATAAGGCACAGCATGCCCATGTATTACAGGGCATGCCGTGCCTTATAGTACCCTAAACGACAGCATGCCAAAGGTTAATGGCATTGTGTCGCAACCATACTGTGGTTAGATGTCCTCTCCGTCATTATTGCCACAAACAGATGTCCTCTCCTCATTAATGTTACTAACAGATGTCCTCTCCTCATTAATGTTACTAACAGATGTCCCCTCCTCATTAATGTTCCTAATAGATCTCCCCTCCATCATTATTACCACTAATAGTTGTCCCCTCCATTATTGCCACTAATAGATGTCCCCTCCATTATTGCCACTAATAGATGTCCCCTCCGTCATTAATGTTACTAATAGATGTCCCCTCTGTCAATAATGTTACTAATAGATGTCCCCTCCATCATTGATGTTAATACTAAATGTGCCCTAAATAAATTTAATTTAATTGTCCCCGTTCCTATTTAATGACAAAAAAAGGGCCTGTCTAATAGATGTACTGTAAATAAATATATCAACACATAAATTACATTTTAAACATTTCAAAAGTCAAAGTTTGAAGAATTAAAGGGGCCTCATTTATAATCTCGGCCACAATATCACGTCAGATTATGACGTGGCCGAGATTATAAATGATTTCTGAGGAAATCATTGTATCAATGAAGAAACGCGTTAAGGTGTTACACTGACTGGCCTGACATTAATTTTTATTGCTCCTCCGATATCATGCTTAATATCCCTGAATCAAACCAGAGATTTCATCTGCTGCTCTATCATTCAATATAAATCACACTATAACTGTTACTGGACCTTGAGGCAATAGAGGCATTAGGTCAGAGCCTTTTGCTCAAACACAGGCTTTTACAATTAGATCATTGGCCGGACAGACACAATAAGCACAGTTCTCTAACATCCGGAATACACAGGCTCCTCCAACCATATCGAAGCAGTTGGTGGCGGCACCCCCGGAGGAAAGGTGACAATTACCAGCACACAAGCCTTACAAGCAACATGTCCGGTTCGGTTATGTATTCAAATGATTAACATTTCAATTATTGTCTGAGACACTGTGCTGTGGATCGTGTGCTCATGAGAGCAAATTACATCAGAGACAGCCCATTTAACTACTTTTTGCCATGTTGTGTTGCCGATAAATTATACTCCAGTGTGATGTACAGATGAATTATCCATATTTAGGGGAACACTATGCGGCTATATTAGGGTAGACATAGTTCCTTATTCCATATTAAGCTTCTAAGTTACAAGTGACTTTATTTCTGCTGATAGAAACTTATCATTGACCAAGAATTTGTGCCTATCTGGACACTTTGAGAGAGGAGATACCTAATATATATTTGTGCACACATTGAGAACTAACTAAATCCCTGCAGGGTGTTTTAATACTAGAATCTAATTAGTGTGGCCATTCTTTGTATATTTTTTATAATTTGTTTTATACTGTGCTACAATTACATGTCTAATAAATTGTTTGCTACTATATTGTATCTAAATATTGTAAGTTGCATATTAATGGTTATATTCCCATTTACTGTGTGTTCACAATATTTCTATATTTAATTCCCAAGCGCTTATCTATATTCAGTTTGATTTGTTTCCTATGAAGGATTATCTCTTCCTACAGTTTTAAGCGGCTGGGATATTTTTGTTTTATTTTTATTAATTTATGTTGTTAGAGTTGGCATCTTATTCCCCATAAATTCAGATACTGTGTTACTTTTATTATTTAGATTATCAGGATCCTAATGCATAATGAAAGTGTATGCGATGGTGGTGCGGGATATGTACCATGTGTATGCAGGATTGGAGGGGGGAGGTGTGGTAAGGTCTGGTTACAGCTATTACATATTATCCATACATCTGCACCATCCCCATTTTATATGGCAACTGTACAGAAATATTAAGTTAGGGTTGTCCATACGTGACCCCTCACTTACATGGGACTTAGAATGTAGCAGGGATCCCACTCAGATCTCCGTTATGAGCGCATGATAATAATAATAATAACAATAATAATAATAATAATAATAATAATACATTGTGTTACAGATAATAAATCTCCACAGCTAGAGTATTAAGTAATCATAGTATCATAATTTCCATAATTTTGTTAAAATCTGTGAAAAGCCTGTAGTAAAATGTAAGCTAGTTATACTATATATGGATACTGTTTACAAGCCATAATGCTTACTTATGGTTGCTTTGTAGNNAATAATAATAATAATAATAATAATAATAATAAAAATAATAATACTACTACATTGTGTTACAGATAATAAATCTCCACAGCTAGAGTATTAAGTAAACATAGTATCAAAATTTCCATAATTTTGTTAAAATCTGTGAAAAGCCTGTAGTAAAATGTAAGCTAGTTATACTATATATGGATACTGTTTACAAGCCATAATGATTACTTATGGTTGAATTGTAGCAGAAAAATATATAACCACAACTAGTAGGATTTTACAGATCTGTCAGTGTAGCTATAAACATTACATTACCTTAGAGTGTGTGATGGGAAATCCAGCTGATAGAACCATAGAAATGAGCAGAGGTCACTTGCAGCCCACACAGCCAACTTACCAACTGCCAACTGACCAACTGCCAGCACCAGTGGTTTTGCTGAGTGTCATGGCAACCCTTTATGATTTAATCAGTCACATGACAGTGTGGTTGTGTGGTTGAATGTGGTTTAATGACAGTACGAAATTTAACAGATAAATTAATATATCCAAATAGTATCTGAATATGTTTCCATTGGCTTGCAATTGCAATTCAGTAACATGAAAATATATATGGTATAGGCTGCCACAAATACAAATGTGAACCCCACTATTGTGAACTTTGTATTGAGCACATTAATATGCCCTGTCTCCAAGAAATAGTTTAACACTAATAATGCACTCAAAACCTCTCTTTGGGAGCAGGGTGGCAACAGCAAAATAATATATAAAATAAACAAATCATTTAATAAATGTCAAAAATATTTAATCCATTTCTAGTATAAGAAATTAAGAAAATATCCTATTGAAAATTAAAAAGAGGAACAAAATTTTTGTGTCATGGTAGACGGGGTGTGTCTTGTACCACCCAGAGGGTGTGTCTGGGGAGGTGGGTGTGTCTTGCACCGCCCAAAGGTTTCTACTCCTTATTATATGTGTAGCACTTTTAAAACTATATTTAATAGCTATAATGATAAAAATAAGTATAGATAGTGATGTGACAGGTGTTGAATCCGCAGAGAATAAAACGAACACACAAGGCAATAAATGTCTTTTCTTTTACTATAGCAATTAATATAACAAAATATTATTATTATATTTTTTTTATTTCGTAATAAAAAATAAACTTTCTCACCCTTACAATGAAGGTGAAGTTAGGTCAGGTAAAATATTGCAACAACATTAATCAAAACAAACTTATAACAAATATTGATACATTAAGCACATTTATATGATAATTAATCTCGAATAATACTTTCTTTTTAACAGAAACTAATGTAAGAATTATAAATGCATTCATATATATAAACTCTATTACAATACTATCAATTAACAACATACAAAGTTCTCATAACCTCGTGCACAAGGAAAACAAGCAACACTGTAGCAATTGCACAAATAATTACTTTGTACACTATTAAATTTACATTTACTCTATAGTAAATTAATAATAAATTATTCCGGAATAACAATGTATTATCTAAATTTAATACTGTGTCTAGAATAAATTAAATATAAGAATCCCTTTGAATTATTACATTTTCACTCCTGTTTGATTGTCACCTTAAATTCTTTCACTCTGTTACCTCAGTCCTATTTTTCTATCCTTAGTTTTTATCAACTTTATTCCTGTCACAAATGCCGAACTGTCCACTAATGTTCTTGCCGCTCTGGTTCCCTCTCCGATCTCCTTCAATAACGGTCTCCCTTCTCTCTTTAATGTCTCCTCACAGTTAGCTCTCACTCTCACCTCCAACTTTATTACCACTCTTTTCAATGTTCCGTTCACTGCAGATTCTCTCCAACTCCCTCTCTGACTGCCCGTTGCCTCCTTTTCCACAGATGACTGCTGCCACTCTCTAGTTAACTTTCTTTCTCTTAGCGCTGTCTCCGCTGTGTCTGCTCTCCGCTGTCACTTTCCTACTCATTCTCTCCCTGTTGCCTCTTCAGCCTCCGATCTCCTGCTGTCTCACTCTGACCCCGGCTATCACCTCCGTTCACCTGCTACCACTTTCAGTTCTCCTCTCATCCTTCCTTCTCCTCCGTTCACTTGCAATCACCTCTATGCGCCTGCTGTCATCTTTCACTCCTCTCAAGGTCTCCCCTTCTCCTCTGATCACTCACTGTCGCTCTCCAGCTCTTTTCTCTCTCACCGTCACCTTCAGCTATCTCCAATCTCTCACCGGCTCCTTTCTGTCACACTTTCACCTTAAGCACCTCCGTCTCAGCTCCTCTTTCCTTGCTGCCTGTAAATCTCTTCTCCGCTCACCACCTGTCAGATTCTCTCCCTTCTCTCTCTGCCTCTCTGCCTTTATCTCTCGACCTCAGGACCTCTGCTGCTCACCGCTTGTCAGATCTTCTCCCTTCTGTCTCTCTCTCACTATATTTAACTCTCGATCTCCGTCTCTCTGACGTCTGTAAGCCCCTCACCTAGCACCAATCTCAAGCACACCTCTGCCTTCCCCTGCTCTCCTCACACAACTCCCAACTGAACTTTTCTTTTCGTTTACCCGCCTTTTTCCTTTTCTTTCCTCGCGCCCCTGAAGCTTCTAGGCTGCCTCGTGCCTGAAGCGTTTCTCAGTCAGCTGGTGGTTGCCAGGCAACCACCAATGTGCCGTCTCCACTGTCCTCGCTGCGCCTGCTACACCAGCCTGAATAGCCCCTGTTTTGGGGTATTACATATGCACAAATCCATGTCTAGCCCTTTTTATATGTCCAATCTCCATATGTATGCTCCTGTTTATATGTCCAGTCTCCATATTGTTAGACTCTTGTTATATGTCCAGCCTCCATATTGTCTGCCTCTTATTATATTTCAATCCTCCATATTGTCATCCACATTTCTATGTCCAGCCTCCATATATCTGCCCGATATTATGTCCAGACTTCATATTGTCTGCCCCTGTTTCCATGCCCAGCCTCCTTATTTCTGCCCACTTTATTGTCCTGCCTCCATATTTCTGCCCCTCTTGGCAAGCCTTCATATATCTTCCCCTCTTGTCTATCCTCCATATTTTAGCCCCTGTTTCTATGTCCAGCCTCCATATTTCTGCCCCTGTTTTATTGTCTTGCCTCCATATTTCTGCCCCTCTTGTCCAGCCTCCATATGTATTCCCCTCTTATTATTTCTAGCCTTTGTTGCTCTCTCTGCTTCCTTCCTCTGCGGCGCTCCCACGCTATCTGTCCCTCTCCCGTCAGTCACCTGTCCATATAAGCAATGCTGGTTATACAGGGCTGCTACAGGAGCCCTGCATGACCAAATCTGACTGTCACTGTCATTCACAGAAACTGATTTGTTCATACAGGGCTTCAGTAAGAGGAGGTATTACCGATACTGCTCATGTGTAAGAAAGAAAAAAAAAAGAGTCAAGCCACGTATACAGCGGTACTGCACGGGCTAAATACACTGAAAAAAAATGTTTAAAATCCTTTGTTCCAAGAGTCTTTTGGTGTCAACCGGGCAGGACAGCGGGAGTGTCTCCCAAAAACCTCATTTTGTATGAAGTGACAGTCCTTTTGCATACCTCCCAACTGTCCCGATTTCCGCGGGACAGTCCCGATTTCGGTGCACTATCCCGCTGTCCCGCCCGTTGTCTTGTTTGTCCCAATAAACAGAGAATTTTTTTCATTTATTTGAGCTGCAATTAGCCAGTTGTCCAGCAGGTGGCGCTGTGACGATCTGGTAGAGGAGGCTCCGCATGCAGGAAATCACCTCTGCAGAGTTCATGAGTGTCACTGTCTTCAGCCAGTATCCAGCGTGTCTCCCCTGCTACCACTGACCTGCTCTGGACTGGTGAGTGGCCTGGGGGCCCCTACCCTATACTTTTCTTGTCCTATCTGCATGGACTGTGGATAGCTGTGGAGGGATACAGATAGTGAAAGGACCAGGGAGACTAACAGCCATAACAAGGGGGCAGGTGAAGGCTGGCACTGGCAATGGGTGGCCGATGGAGGCTGTCAATTGGGGGTAGACATCACATTGGAGGATGGCACTGGCAATAGGGGGCAGATTGTGGCTGGCAATAGGGGGCAGACATGAAGACAGGCCCTGGCAATAAGGGGCAGAAGGAGGCTGGCACTGGCATTTGGGGGCAGACATGGAGGCAGGCATATGCAATAGGGGGCAGACATGCAGGCTGGCACTGATGATAGGGGGCAGACATGGAGACAGGCATTGGCAATAAGGGACAGAAGGAAGCTGGCATTTGTATTTGGGGGCAGACATGGAGACAGGCATTTGCAATAGGGGACAGACATGCAGGCAGGCAGTGGCAATAAGGGCAGATGGAGGCTGGCACTGGTATTTGGGGGCAGACATGGAGGCAGGCATTGGCAATAGGGGGAAGAAGGAGGCAGGCACTGGCAATTGGCAGATGGAGGCTGCCACTGGCAATAGGGGGCCGACATGGAGGCAGGG
>WWET01001603.1:52661-67113 GCA_011038615.1 Limnodynastes dumerilii
ATATATCCACCACTAATTTGTTGGTTATCATCTGATCTATTCTCTTATTGGAATTTTTCACTCTAATGGATCATTTTGAGCCTGTAGCTGTTTTTGCACTTTATATTGCACTTTACACTTTTTTGTGATGTTATGTGGTGCCTAATAGTGGAGCCTATTTTCCATTGAATTAATCCGCATATTCTTAGATTGCTTTTTGTCTATTTCAGAGTGCTGACTTTGGGGGTATGATTACCCTCTTCTAGTGTATATATGACCTTGTACATAAGGGCTGAAGCTAGTACTATTTACATTTCTCCCCCTTCCCACAGGTCGGAATGGCCTATAATTCCAGCTCTGGTCTGCCCTGCCATTGGAATGCTTACCAGGATGGATCCAGAATTCCATCTTGGTCCTGCGATGCCCGCACATGTGGACCTGAGAAGTTAGAAAGACCTGATAAACAATGCAGGGTATTATCTACATTTCTAGAGGATGCCCTCCTTAGCCTCCATACCAACAAAGGGTGGAAGCTTTATACCACTTTCTGCAAGATGCGGGCAATTTGACAACTGGCTACCACTGAACCAGTTTTCTTATATTTATGTCATGACAACCAGAAGTTAACTCAGAGAATTTGTTCCTGGCAGAGGACATAATTTCAGGGAAATGGAAATCAATGAGTGGAGTGAAATATACTTATGGGAGTTTCTCTTAAGTTAGTAGTCCTAGAAATGTTATTTTCTTCTGGTGTTTTCTTCTCATTTTCTTCTCATTTTGATTTCTTAATCTTGAGATTTAGTAAGTGAAGTAAGAGGGAAAAGGGAAGGGGGGGAGCAATCTGGTGCTGCATGTTAATGCAAAAAGATAGGAGTAGTTCTGACAGCGCTGGACTGGGTAGGTAATACAGTATTAATTGATATACAAGATTAGACCGTCTAATCACTTGTGATGGTTGAAAATAAATAGTATTCATACACCAGTATATATAACAGTAATACATTTTAATCAATAAAAAATTTGTTAAAATGAGAATAAAATAATTGCATCTAAAATAAGGTGCACATAATAATCACACTCGCTAGCATATACAACACAGTATTCCAGGAACCGCTAATAGGTAGAACTAATTAGTCCAAATGATCAAATAATGAATAGCACAGTCCGCAGGGAAATCTTCCCTATTTAACTGGTTAGGGAGACAGAACGGGAGGTTTAGTCAACCACTGTGTATTGTATAATATTCATCAGCCTGTAATCCACTTCAACAGTTCATTCATAAAAGTACCGATAGTAGTCAAGTCAATTAAAGAGTGCTGCAGCTCTTTATAGGCTCTGCAATCTGCACAGGTAAAGATGGTAATAATATGATATAAGCTTGTAAGGTTAACTCATAACTTGTAGAGATGTTAACGGCTCATAGCCGAGATGAATAGAAAGCAACTCTGTTCCAGAGCGAGGACTCACAACCCCGTACGTCTTACACATACGTCCTTAATTTCCCGATAGTAGCTACTACACATGCGTAGTAACTATTTTACGTAATCTATGTATCGTTTCATTGATTTACGTTGATGACCTGATGTTGCACTGCTCTTGACATTAGATATGACATTATTTATGACATTGATAAGCTGTACACTGTAATGTTATTTTGGTGCTTCACCACCATTATGTATATAGCTGCATTCACAAATATTGTGGCATATGTTCCATTTTCTTTTATCTATCAATAAAATTCACTTTTTACAGAGGCATATATTCTCACAAGACCCATATTGTTTGGTTGTCATTTTTGTGAACTACAGCGATTTAGAAAAGGCATGGTTTTTAATGATTTAATAGCAATTTGCCTTTAGTAAATACGGTTATTGCAAAATGCAAATTGCCATTAAATTGCCCAAAATTATGCTTTTTCTAAATCGCCATTTTTTTTATTTTTTATTTTGTTGTCAGGTATATAGAACAAAGTAGTTCAGGTATATCCATAAAAAGTTTTCCATACAGAATAGATAGACCATATAGTCAACAATTACAGAAACATATGGAACAGTTGAAAACATAAAATACATATCAGTGGCAAACGCAGGATTTTGAAAGGGGGGTTTCCAATATGTGTAATACATGTGGGGTATATTAGCAACATTTTGATGCCCGAAAATGTGACAAATAAGCTCGGCCCCGTTCAAGCTTTGCTCCCGCCCCCACTGTGAGCGTGTGTGTTAGGGAATTAGACTGTAATGAGGTAGAGGTTAAAGTACTGTTTAAAATTGTAAATTGTAAAAACATATGTAAAATGATAATACTGATAATATGGTCATACTATCTGACTGCCAAAATATCTAAGACGTCCATTAACATTCTTTGTGAAAGCAGGAAGTTCATCATGTAGATTTAAAAATAATAAAAATAAAATAAATCTACATTAAGGAATTGCGTTTTTATTGTCTGTAACAAGTCCTGTTTTTGATATTTTTAAGTAATTTATAATTTACTTCTTTCACACATTAAAATAGTAATTTTATATTGCAGGAACAGATCTAATAGCAATAGCAGTATACAATGCATTAGTGGAGAACATTACACAATGTACAGATGTAATAGCAATAGCAGTATACAATGCATTAGCAGAGCACATTACACAATGGACCAGAGCTTATGTCAGTGCATAAGCACTGTTGAATATGTTGTGACACATTTACCTTCCTCACCTGCTTTCTTATTGCAGCACAGGCCAGAACCATCTTCCTCCATGACAGTCTGAAGCCACGCCCCTTCGAAATTTAGCTTTTTTTTTTGCAAATTTTTCATTTTTTTTCCATTTTCAATCTGGGGGGCAACTAGAAACCCCCCTGGGTACGCCACTGCATATAATATAATATAATGTGAAGTGATATATGGCGAAATATTGAGCCAGATAGATAGAGCTGGAGATAGCTTTCAGGATCTATGCCACAGAGTGGATATCTGTAAGTACTAAACAAGATCTAACTTCCGCTCTTGTAAATACCTGAAACAGAGTTTAGAAAAGAGGCCAAAAACCAAAGGAAATAGAGGAAATGAAAAGATAGAGTAAAAGAGGAGAAGGAAAGAAGAGAGGGAGAGGGAAGGGAGTTGTCTCCAACTGAGTCCGGAACTGGTACAGTAAGCTACAAGAAGATTCAAAGCTAGGTAGTGTAATAGTTACCCAGGATGCAAAGAGGGGAGGGAGTTAAGGAGTCATGTAATGTTTGGAACTCAGGGGTTGCTTTGAAGAGCAACCACTGAAGAGAACGTGAAAATGCTGGAATTGGTTGTGCGATGAAAGGTGGATGTCGTCCATGGAGTGATATAGATCTACCCTATTGATTCATTCCTTAATTAAGGGGGGGGCTGGTAGACTTTCAGTGAACTGGGATAATGGCTATGGCCGCGTTGACGAGATGCCTGGTGATAGTTGTTTTGTAGGATGAGATGGGTATAGAGGAGGAGGCAAGTCAGCGAGGAGCTTAGCTGTCTGAATAATCCAACTCCAGAAGGAAGAGGAAGATAGCAAGGGGCAATCCCACCATATATGAATGAAGGGACCTCTAGCAGAACCGCATCTCCAGCAAAGGTCAGGGGTGGACGGGTAATAGCGTTAAGTCTGATAGGGAATAAACACCATCGAGAAAGTAGCTTATATCATGTCTCAACTATAAAGAAGCTATAATAGGAGGAATGTATAGTTTGAAAGACCAGGATCCAGTCAGAGATAAAGTAGGGGGTAGATCTTAGTTCCACGTGGAGACAAACGAGGGCTCCAAAGTTTTGGTGCAGTCTATGAGCAGCTTGAAGAGCAAGGAAATAACATGTTTAGAAGGAGAATGGCATGAACAGAGAGATTCAAAGCCGGTCAGTGGACCACGGCAACAAGTAGTGTTGGGGAGTGATTGGATAAAGTGCCCAATGCTCGCGAAGCGGAAGGCCGTGCTTTTCTTGGAGGGATTGGAATGAGAGGACCCCTCCAGAATCCACCAGCTGACCCACCCTGACAATGCCAGTGTCCACCCAAGCCTTGAATGCACGCAGAGTGTTACCTAGAGGGAATAGGGGATTGTGTATTAGCGGAGTAAAATGAGGTGGGTATTCAGTTATTTCTGAGAGCTTCCGGCACCTAATCCAACATTCTAGTGTATGTCCTATTGTGGGGTGTGGTGTCGTAGGTATGTGTGTTAACCAAGGAACAAAATGGTGAAGGGTGCAGTAAGAGAGATTCTCCACCTCGACCCACTGCTTATCTTTGGTTTGCCTGGTCCAGTCTATCACTCGGCTCTGGAGGACCGATTAGTAATAGGTAAGGAGGCATGGGAGTTGGAGACCCCCTTTAACCTTACACAAGAACATAATGTCCTGCTTACATCGGGGCCTCTTGTGTTTCCATATGAAGTTGAGACACAGCATCTGAAACTCCAAGAAAAAGGGGGAAGGTATGTAGATAGGGAGAGTTTGTAGGAAATATAAAAGTTTTGGAAGAATCACCATTTTGATGATGCTGATCCTCCATAGCCAAGAAAAGTCTTGGGGAGACCATTCCATGAGATCCTTTTTGATCTTGGTAAACATGGGAGGAAAATTTAGGGGGAACAGGCAGGATGGGAAGAGAGGCATGTTAACTCCCAGGTACCGAATGTGGGTGTCCATTCATTGGAACTGGAAGGTTAATTTAAGGGTAGCCAGGGTAGGGGGTGTATATTTACTCCCATCGCCGAGGATTTACTCCAGTTGATTTTGAAATTGGATAAGTCACCAAATTTCTTGAACTCATCCTACCGGGTTTGGAAATAAAAGCAAGGAGGTCATCGGCGAATAGTGCTAGTTTAAATTCTCTCTGGCCTATGTAAATTCCAACTGTATCCTTATTGGCCCGGATTGCGCACGCTATTTCCATACAGAGGACGAAGATCAGTGAGGAAAGGGGGCAGCCCTGGCGAGTGCCATGGGAGATACAAATGTAGTCAGAAAGAGACCCATTAATTGTGACCCTGGCCAAAGTGTGGGTGTAAAAGGCCGATTCGCTGGCTACATGCGTGTCCTAAGCTAATATGGTCAAGTATACACAGCAGAAAGTTCCAGTCCACCCTGTCGAAGGCCTTTTCCGCATCCGTAGATAGAAGACCCTCAGCAGTGTTTTGCGAGAGACTATAAAGGATGTTAATAGCCTTGTTGGTATTGTCTCTAACCTCTTGGCCAGGGACAAATCCCACCTGGTCGTTATGAATGATGTGGGGAAGGTACCATTTCAAACAGTTAGCCAGAATTTTGCGAAGAGCTTCAAGTCCACATTTAGAAGGGAAATTGGTCTATAGCTACCGCAATAAAACAGGTCTTTCCCTTCTTTGGGGATTACAGTAATATGAGTCTCTAAAGTTTGTTTTGGGAAGGTGTCTGATCAGACTTCCTAAATCGCCATTTTTAACATCTTCATGGCAATTTAGAAAAAGCAGAACATACAAATCACTGTATTTACTATACAGTGATTTAAAAAAAAAAAATCACAGAAAAATCGCAAAAAACTCCGACGAGAAAAAGGAGGTAAGTGTTGGTTTGCTGAATATCGATACTCACTTAGAAAATGCCTCCCTCAAAAATAGTAATGTAATAGTAATAATAATAGTAATGTGTTTATTAACTATATAATAAAAACAAAAAAATATCCCTTTGTAATGATTAAATCCATGGCACAGCATGTCATTAACACTTAACACTTAGCATGCTGGCTCATTTAGTACTAGTGTTAATGGCATGCTGAACCATGGATTATGTGGGCAAAAAAATTTGTGTCCCCACAATTTATTGTCCTTTCCCGTAATAGTGTGGAAAAATTATTCTATATAATAAAAAAATGTCATACTCACTGTTCAGAAGTCTTCTTGGTTTCGATGGCTTAATTTGAAGAATTCAGGAGCGTCTTCTAATGAGAAAAAGGGAAGCAGGTCCGGCTTCTTTAAGGTCCTGTTGCAAATGACAGCGCTGTCACTTTTGGTCATCTATATACAAACTTTGACGGACCAGCAGCGATGTCCAGCAACTTATAATTGTAGCCTAACACACCCCTTAGTATATCTGGCCAGAGAGTTTAAAATAAATAATTGCAGTACATTTAAGCTTTCTTCCTTGTCCAAATCCCATTCTTTTAAAAGATCATTCTAAAACATGTGTTGGCATGCTATTATGTTTTATTTTTTACCACTGAGTTCTAATATTATAAGATTAAAAAACAAACTAAAATAAAATAAACTAATTTATGGGATGCAT
This sequence comes from Limnodynastes dumerilii, assembly GCA_011038615.1. Classification (NCBI taxonomy): domain Eukaryota; kingdom Metazoa; phylum Chordata; class Amphibia; order Anura; family Limnodynastidae; genus Limnodynastes; species Limnodynastes dumerilii. The sequence goes on from WWET01001603.1 coordinate 58,917, forward strand.
AATAAACCACAACTGTTCATCTATGACACTAAGCATATCCCAATAAAAAATAAGGGCCGTATTCAGAGAACCGTTTTCATTGCGAGTTGTGTGCGTAATTTTAGGTACGTTTCAACTGCGCGTGCGTAAGTGCCTCACGGACGGAATTGTGAATCGGACTTGGGTACATACGTACGGATTTGCAACGCAAAAATACGCACAGGAAATTTAAATTAAAATGGGCGGGGGAAGGCAATTAAATGAATCGCACTACGGAGGACACATACGCACGCAACTGTTCACGGAAAGTTACAAGTGGTATATGGAGCCGGAAATCACCGACAGCATGGTCGAGAGAGGGGAGTGTCATGGGTTAGAGGGGGGTTTGGCCTGCACCAGCCGTGCGTATAATTGCATACCGTTTTGAAAACGGTTCTCTGAATACGGCCCTAAGTGACTAAACATAGGTCTCATATTTCATTAACCCCTCATGTTTCCCGATTTACCTGTGTATTTAAAATTACATTAAGAGAAACATACACAATGAGACAAAAGGTCTTAAAAAACAATTTTAATTGTAACAGGCTAGTACAATATACATAACGGTCCAGTTTTAATAAAGTGTGTTAATTCCAGTAGTAGAAGGAATACAAAAAAACCAACGCAACGAAAAACAAACATAACATTTTTATTATCTATCTCTCTAATCATGCAATCTTTTGCACAACATCAGGGGTTCTCAACCCATAATATGTGTAACACTGATGGTATGCGTACCTCTGTTAAGTGGTACGCGGGGCAGACAGTCTGGAGAATGTAGTGGAGGTGTTAATGCATAGTTGTCGACTTCTCTTCTCTTCCCTCCAGGAGATCTTGGAGGGAAGAAAGAGATACCGGTTTGGGGGTGTAGTTTGATTACATAATTTTACGCAAATCATGTCATGAAGCCATGCCTATCAATGGCACAATTCATGCTGTTACTAGGGATGGGCAGGGCTTGAGGAAGTTTCCAGACGAAACGCGTAAGTGGACTGCTCCCTGAGCCTCACTCTATGCACAATATATATATGCATTCTGCACCTTTATATTGATGCCATTAATGCATATCTGTTGCTGCACCTGAAATGGAAATATTTTATTTATAATATGAGTGCTAAACCGGGCAAGAGAACTCCAATATCGAAGGGTATCATAGATCCACCCTAGGAGGACTCTTAATCGCGGTGAACTCCATCAACAATGGAGGTTCGTAGCACCTATTTCCAAAATTTTCTTGCTAACTGGAGAGCATAAAGTATGGACAGGGATGTAACTGAAGTAAGAGGAGTGTGGCAGGGGTTGTAACTGAAAAAGATAGAAGTAGAATATGTTATGAAGTATATCATTGAAGGAGGAATATGATATATAATGTGGGATAAGGCATGTAACTGAAGGGGGGATTTATTATGTTATGTGGGCATGTAACTGGAGGGGGTAGTGGTATAATATGTAATGTGGAATAAGGAATGTAACAAAAAGAAATTTTAAACCTGGTCTTTGAGATTAACAAGCAATTTTTATGTTGTTACAACTATGCATTTTAATTCATTTTGATTATATTTTATTAATTTTGAATTTAATAATTGAATCTTTTTTTGCTAAGTTGTACTTCACCTGCTTCCTTTGTATCTAAGTGATACTCACCAAAAAAAGACTGACAGCCACTGCACTACATTATAAACTAGGATTTTAATGAATAAACTTTTTTGGAGCGAAAACAAATTGAAATAACATGCAGCATTTTACAACTGGACCACATTTGTGGTTCAGAGTAACAGTTCACTAAGAGCAGTCGACAACAGCAGCATGCCCCTTGCAGAGATGGAGTGAAGTGTTTTTCTTTATGGCAGCTATATTTTCTTATGCGCCATAAAGGATCCATTCAGACCTTATAAAAATAATGTAAAGATATGCCAGTACATCAAACTGCAATTAAAAAATATAAACAGTATTTCCTTGTAATCCTGCCAACGCCAGTCTTTTATAATACTTTTCATAGGAACTGAGACAGGAGACAAAAAATGTCTTAACTGTATGAAAAAAATAGTCAGTCTTGACAATTCTCCTAGTGTTTGACAATATCGCACGTCCTTGTCCTTCCTTTCTGTGCTGACATCATCTTCAAAAAAAAGAATAAAAATTAGATTATTTCATCCATACAAATATATATTTTTTACTAAATTACTTTTAGAACAATAGGACAATAAATCTACATAAAAACAAGGATACACAGTAGTCACACTAGAGATAAGAAAAATGTTTTTTAGTGATCCCAACAACCCCAAAGACTTTTTAAATCAAACATTTAAAAAAATTATTTTGTAAAGAATATCAGTAAAATATTTAAAATGTGCTGGTCATGTGACACTAAAAGCATTTCATAAAGTAGTACATAGGACTGTATCCACACTTCCACATAAGGGTTTTCTGCTTGCTGATAGCATGCACACTTTACGCTATTCCAATACGTTCCATAATAGAACTCTTTTTGACAGCGGGACGGGACAAGGTGTACGTAGATTGCGTAAAATAATCAATCTACGTAACAAAACGCTACGTAGATAGCGTAAAATAGTTACTACGCATGCGTAGTAGCTGATAGCGTAAAATAGTTACTACGCATGCGTAGTAGCTAGATTCGGAAAATTAGGCATGTATGTTAAAAAATACAGGGTTTTTAATCCGGCCCACAAAAAAAGGCACTCTGTTCCAGATAATGAATAATTGCTGTGGTGCCCTCAAGAGATTGAAGCATAGAAGGTTGTAATAAGCGGCACTTGAAGACTTCAACAGTTTCACAGTTTTGCCATAAAAAAAAGAAAAAAAAGTTTCTATAGGCTAGAGGAGGGTGGGGGTTTTTAAAAGAAGAGGTGCAATAAAACATGAGGGCATGAATATAAACTGGAGGGTGGTAGATTCAGAGGAAATAGATAAGTGGAATAGCCTCCCATCTGAGGTGGTTGAGGCTAACACAGTAGAACAGTTTAAACATGCTTGGGATAATTATGTTAAGTATAACCTAAATCTTAAATTAAATTGAGGGTAAAAAAGGTCTAGGGTCAGTATAGCTTTAAATAAACAACTGGGCAGACTAGATGGGCCATGTGGCTTTTATCTGCCGTTGTTTCTATGTTACTTTATCAATTCATTGATCCAATAATATCAATAAATAAATTGATATTGTGTTGAAGCTGTTGAAGTCTGTGAGTATATATATATATTGAATGCAACCCAGCCCTCAATCAAGCAATCATCATAGTGTGAATTGCCTTTAATGAAAAACCCTTTGCTGCTAGGAGGCTGGTCTCAACAGCCACACCGTTAAAGCCAGCCGAGGTAGGTTCTGGTAATAAAAGGGGCTTGAGAAGATCTTCTGATAGAAGAAGTCACCAGCCTAGAACCTCTGCCATCTGCAGAACGTCCGAAAACCAAGCTCTCCTGGACCAAAGTGGTGCAACGAGAATTACTGGACACCCTTCTGCTTTTACTCCTTTGAGAAACCAGTGGATTAAGGCGAGTGGGGGAAACACGTCACCTAACCGGAAGATCCACAGCGCCGTGAGCATGTCTAATCCTGCGGTGAGTGGGTCTCTTGTCCTGGCTAAGAATTTCTGCACCTTCCTGTTGTAACAGGACACCATAAGATTCAGATTCGGAAGTCCCCATTGCTGGACTATCTGAGAGAACACCTGCTAATTCAGAGCCCATTGTCCCAGGTGAAGGGTCTTGCGACTTAAAAAGTCAGCCTCCATGTTCTCGATCCTTGGGTTGAAAACCGCCGAGATTGCGAATAAGTGTCTTGCATCCCAGAACAGAAGGCACGTTGCTTCTCTCATGGCTAGGGGCGCTTTTAGCCTCTCTCTGGTGATTTACATATGCCACAGCCGTGACGTTGTGAGGCTGCAAAACCCACCAGTTGTTGTTCCACCAACCTTAAAGTCGTTGATCCAGAATCAAGCTGGCATCTGTTGTCAAGATTATCCACACCAGTGGAGCAAAGATCTGCCCACTGATTGGTTGTGAAAAAGAATCCACCAGCGAAGAAAATGGCGAGTCTTGGGAGACAGCACAATGAAATGGTCTGCAGACGCAACTGTGAGCCTGACCATCCTTTCAGAAGGGTCCATTGGAAAGTACGAGCATGGAGTTTGCCTTACTGGACCGCATTATACGATGATACAAGCGGTCCCATCAGGTGCATACAGAGTAGGACCGAAGACAATGGAATAGCCAAGACTCTATTGACATAGTACTAAAGCTTCTGAACTTTGGTCTGGGTAATAAAAACTCGCTGCTGACACATGTCGAAAATCATTCCCAAGCACACCGTCCGCTGACTCTGTAAAAGATTTGACTTCGGTAGATTGAGGATCCACCTATGATCCTCCAACACCTTGTGGGTCACTACTAGATGGCAGCATAAAATTTCCTGCGATGGTTGTCTAAATAAGGAATTACTGTTATTCTCTGCGAACACAGCAGAGCCTATATTAATCTTTGTAAAACCATGGAAGCCGTGGGAAGGCCAAAAGGAAAAGCTCGAAATTGGTTATGTCTTCTCAGGATTGCAAACTGCAGTAAGGACTGGTGACCCTTCCAAATTGGTAGATAATAGTATGTGTCCTTTAAATCTATGGAGGCTAAGAATTCTTCTTTCTCCATCCCTGCTATGACCAATCGGAGGGATTCCACCTGGACTCATGGGATCCATATGCAGGAGTTCAGTAAAATATAACGTAAGGTGCTGCCTGGCTTGGAGATGATAAACAAATCTGAATAAAAACCTTTTGTTCTCCGAGGAGTTGGAAATACATAATTGACTCTTTAAGAAACAAGGATGCTAGCAGAAGCTAGGAGTTTTAATATATGGGTTTTGACAGGTGAATTCCGAGGAGGGGAAAAGAGCAACCTGCGAGGGGAAGGCTCATGGAGGTCTATGAAATAGTCCTCATGAACCCACAGGTCCTTAGTATAAGTCAGCCACCTGTCCTGGAAATAAAGAAGCCTGTCCTCTACATCTTCCTGAGAAGGGAGAGCATGTACCGAGTTTCTCTGGGGCTTTGGACAAGGAGACCAGGGTTGCTTACCTCTTCTGGCACTCCTACTAGCAGGTGAAAAGCTTGAGATCTGCCCTCTGGCAGTGAAAGCACCTGTGACTGCTGGACCAAAAGCTTTAAATTGGGATCTTCTTGTTCTCCTCTGGGAGGATGACGACAAAAAATTACTTTTGCCTCCAGTTGCCAGCATGATCATATTATCCAGTAGAGGGCCAAATAAAAGAGAACCTTTGAAAGGGAGCACTTCCAAAGATAGTCTTGTATCCATATATGCAGACCACGAATGGAGCCACAGTACACGTCTGACAGCCACAGAAGTGGCAGAAATCTTAACCACTACCACTGTGGTGTGCTGAACATCTTCACAGAGATAGCCAAATGCCTCTTTAATCTGCTCCCCCAGAGAAATAAAGTCAGCAGCAGGTGTGTCTGCTTGAGACCCGCAATCAGCTGATCAGTCCATACTTTCATAGCTCTTGCGACCCAAACTGCAATATAACATATTAATACAAAGTGACACAAAAGCTATTCTAGTGCAGGTACTCAGCCTTCCAGCATAGGATGCAGGGAGGGATGTGATGAAAAGTTCCATGTAGGTAATCCTTACTCTATGCCCTCCCCTCTGGGGGAAGGGGATAGAGCTCAGCAAAAGAAAATGGCATCCGCCATCATGAAAAGGAGCACAGAGCTCTCTGCCTGCTCCTATGAGTCAGCAGCCCCGGCCTTTTTTCACAGCTGAATATCCTGGAAGTAACTCACAGCCCACCATGTGAGCCTTCCCCTAGGGAATACATGTGCTAGCCAGGATCACTATGATCGCAGCTGTTGGCACTGTGGCAGTGTAAACTGCCTGAGGAGCTGCGTATAATGACTATAGTATACTAGCTCCAGTAAAAGAAAAAAAAAAAGGATAAAAAATAAAGTGAAAATAAAGTAAAAAGGCTCAATGAGAGCCAAAAATAAATGTGGCCTCACTCCTGAAGCACTTTAAAAAACTAGTTAGCAGCAGGGGTCACAGGGAGGAGGAGCCAGCACTGTAAAAAGTTTAACAGTTTAAGTGCCCGCTTTTTAAAAACCTTTATCAACTCCATACAGCAATGTCCCCCAGATGAGATGAAAGAGAAAAACAGATTATTGTACTACCCAAGATGACCAAGGTGGTGCTATACAGAGTCCTGAGGAGAAAGGGTAAAGCTTAAAGCAAGCTTTATAGTGGAATTCATAAACACATGCTTATATGACAACATCTAGTAGTGACATTATAGTGTGCACATTTATGTATTGGGGGGGGTAATACTAACCAGACCTTTGTAAATAGTGGAGTCCAACTCCAAATGCTTTTTAGTTAAGGACAAGATGTTAGTTTCCACTGCACCTATGTATTGCTCAGAAGGGTCAGGTCAGTCAGAAGGGTAAAGCTACCAGGAATCGGCAATAATGGAAGGCGTGGCACAGGGAACATGTTATAACAGAGTGACAGAATGTTGCTTATTGGTGCCTAGTTGAGTGTGGGGGATTTTTTTTGCAGATATTTTGTATTGTGCATACCTAGAAAACAACGAGCAAATGACTGAAATTCTCAATTGTTCACCACCTTGTGAACCAAAGGGTTGTTCAGACATTGAGCCAAGGACAGTAAAGTTAAAGCAATAAACCCCCTAAGTTCAGTTGAAAGATACATAGTTACAGAGGACACGGGGCCTTATCAAAAAGTCTGCCCCAATCACAGTGGAAGTGAATTCTGATGCTGGATAGCCATGGGATCCTACCTCTGGTGACCACTCCCTTTGAACTCTGAAACCAGGACTCTACCCTAACATTTCTGGGGATGGTGTGGAAATCAGAATTATATGCAAGGGCTTAACCAAGCCCTTACTGTACAATTACTACACCACCCCCTATAACCATGTGTATCTAACGTACGCATTCCGCCCAGCTGACGGAAAGGGTTCTATTTACATAACTCTGAATCTGTAACGAAATTGCGTAGAGTGCATATTCACTTAAAATATGTGGTTGTTTTCCACTCCTTACTAGTAGAAAACAACCATTTAGCAGAGGTTCTGATCCAGGCCATGGCCTCGGAGGCTGAACCAGTTTTCCTTAATGATGCAAATAACTAATGACCTGGTATAAATTGCGTTTGTATTTTTGTTCACCTGCTCTTAACTTCAAAATATGACAAAAATACACACAACACAGTTACTCTATGCTGTAGTTGCATTTGTCTAGTTTCCCCTAGTTTGCCTAATAGTAACATATAATAATATATGAATTTGTAACCTGTCTGTTAATTGGATTGTATATGTAACTATTGGCTTTCCTATTGCCTCTGTACAGGGATGCGGATACCAAGCCGTATGCAGTTTTCCGATATTTGTTACTGCGCATGCGCAGTAATTTTGTAACGGCATCTATGTTTCTTTTTGCAACGTAGATTGCGTATACGCGGTAACAAATATCGGAAAACTGCGCCTGGAGCTCTGCATACGGCCCACCGTGTGGCGCCTTATAAACATTAATAATAATCATTATTATTATAATGTTATTGAAAAAAGAACAAACAATAAAAAAATGGAAAAAGTGAAACGTTAAAAATAAGACAGAAAACATTTTAACTTCTGTGAATGAAATAAAATATGTATCACTGTGAAGTGGAAAAATAATGGATAACAAAAAGCAAAAAGTGTACACATATTCGGATTTATGATGGCTATGGTTGTTACTTAAATGCATATAAACAGACAGCAAAATAAATATGCCTTTCATACCATGGACAAAAATAGTTTCTGTAATATTAATTGAGGACCTAAGCAACAGTATCTTAATCTTAAAATGCAAAAACAAAGTTGTTGGGTTTTTTTGTTGGTTTTTTATAAAGACACAGACACAAACATAAGCAAAACGAACACGAAGCTAGCACACTATAAATGAAGAATGAAAACACTTACCACATTGGTGTCGGTTCCTGTTTTATGTCATGTGCAACTTGTAGTTCTGAATAAAAGAACAAAAATGCTGCTAAATCTAGTGGTTCTGTTTTTGTCATAATACATTCAAACTATCATAGTTTACTGAGAAGAATGGGATTCTGTTTACCACATCCATGTGTTATTAAATCA
>WWET01001603.1:67298-85296 GCA_011038615.1 Limnodynastes dumerilii
TACCGGTATATAAATAAATATAAGGTGCATTCTAGTTCTAAGTTCTTCTATTTTTTATTGAGAAATGAAGCAGGTAGAGCTTGTGGTATGTTTCTAAAGATGTGGCCATTCATTACTATTGTGAGGAAGATGGCAGCACCAGCCTATTCAAATAAGGTGCCATCGCTTTAGACCCTAAAAATGGCAAAGTTTTCCATTCCAAAGCAGCGTGTTATTATGCGTTTTCTCCATCTTTGTGGGTTAACACCTATCAAAGTCCATCATTACTGAATGAAGGCATCATACTGCGGAGAAGGCATCATAGTTATGAAAAATGTTTGTTCATGGGTGCAAAAGTTTGAACGTCGTGCGTGAATGAACTAAAGCAGCCATGATCATAGACCAAACTGTCTTGGCACGAGTGAAAGAAATGGTTATGTAGGATCGTCCACATCCAGACTCAGCATTTCTGCAGGTTCTGTGCATACCATCCTGCTGTGCATTTCTCTGAACAACTCTGAAGTCATTCCTCATGCTTCTTACTCACATGATCTTTCACCAAGCAATTTTTGGCTTTTCCCAACACTGAAAGACACTCACGCACATTTTCCAGTTGCACAGCCCTTGATTCATAGATTTTCAAATGGTCTCTATATCCCCAAAATGTGTGAGGTTAGAGGAAGACTATGTTGAGAAGTGACAGTAACTTTGTAGTATATGTGCTTTTCAGGTAAAAAGGAGACCTTGGAATTTAAATGCTCCTTGTAAATCATAAAAACAGTGCAGTTCTATCTAGCTGCATATCTGGAATTTAGAGATTTACTGTTACTGTGTTTACATAATCTTTCAAAAAAATATCAGGCCTAGAATCTGGTTAAATCAAATATTGGTATATGTCATACATACAGAAAAACTTCTGTAAGATTTTCACTTTTAATTGAATTTTGTTAATATATTCTGAAAAACTAACATCCTATCCTACATTTTTTTGTGCCCAAGTAAAAGCCCTTTTCTTTCTACTTCTAATACATTTAGCTTCTTTCAGGCTTTATATGTGTAAAGAATTTGAGTATGCTCGTTGGAGCTATGTATAAGAAATGCTATTTTCAGCATAACTGTCTAGACATGAGAAAACGAGTCTTACTCATACAAGGCCACAGAAACACCGTGCATTTTCACAGAAAACAGTATTATTTTGCAGTAGATACTACAATAATATACACGAATACCTTCTTCTGTAGCTTCATCTTTTTTGCTTTTGTCAGATTTACCTTAAAATAAAATAAAATGTAAAAAAAAAAAGGTTATTTGAAAAACTAGCCTTATATTATGTTATGTACAGAAGACACAACAGGTATTACGTACAGAAGACACAACAGGTATATAGAAATCACTAATTTATGTAGGGTAAAAAAAGCCTTTGGTCATCTTGAACATCAAATGAGAGACCAGGTCATTTTAATATATGAGAGGGCTTTTTGTTGCAAGTGAGCAGTAGATTAAGCACGGCATAATGTCTTCACCACAAAACATTTTTCATATCTTTGTCACCACAAATATTTACAATATTTCTGTGTGTTGGATGAACTCAGAATAGCAGATTTCGTATGTTAGCCTCTGTTATAGAGGCTAACATATGGAATTTGCTATTATATACTCCAAATGTGCAAAGGGAGTGCACCCCCCCTGTACTTCTCTCACACATACGGGCCTTCTGAATGCAGAACCCTACCTTAGTTTCTGCATGCGGGCGGCCCATATACAGAATGGATGATCGTGTGTAATGGTTTAGCCAAGCCCTTAATGTACGATCTTCATTCCAGATCCCACCGCCAGCGTATCTTCTAAGCATGGTTAGTGGGCATCCTGCATTGGAAAGCAGCATCGGTCAGCTGCGTTCAGATGGGTGAGTTATTGTGCTATGTGTGCCCAGGCACCGTACATAGACCACCTGTTGTTATTAATTCTGGATCTAGGTATTAGTTATTAATACTGGATCTGGACCATTGCTATGGTATCTTTATAAACGGAAATAATTTGGGCAAGTGCATAGTACAAGGGATAGCTTTCCAGATGTTATGCAATGAGCAATGAACAGTAAACATGTAGCCCAAATCATATAGCCATGGAAAGTTCTTGAATTCTTGAAATAATCTATGGTTAATGGTTTTATTTTGCATTCCAACTTTATTTCTGATTTTTACTAAGATGCTACAACATATATGAATAGGTAATTCCTGATGTTATACAGGATGTGAGGTATCGAACACATCCCAATATAGCAATAAGAACAGAAAACATTGAAATAACTGTTACAAAGAAGTAGACATATGCTCTGGTTGATGGTTTGTATGGACCACACAATGGGCCAGATATACTAAGCTGTGGGTTTGGAAAAGTGGAGATGTTGCCCATAACAACCAATTAGATTTTATCTGACATTCTCTAGTGCGTAAAAAGAAAGTGAAAGCTAGAATATGATTGGTTGCTACAGGCAACATCTCTACTTTTACAAATCCCGCATCTTAGTAAATATGGCCCCATATATATGTGCCAAGGAAAGGGGAAGCCTTTTTTTTTGTATTTAGTTTGCTTTTCTCTGTATCTTTTTATTGTCTGCAGAGTGAGAGCAAAAAGGGAAGAATATTATTTAATGGTATAACTGCAAGTAATTAAACAAGATAAGATAATCTAGCTATTTTATTATCTATGAACTGCTGCTGATCTGGCAGAAGGCCCTAGAATTCCAACTGTATTTTGAACCTAGATTTAATTGTATTCATTTGATGTTTAGATGTAGCTTTGCATGAAGTAATCTTTCCTCAACCATTAACTTGGCCTTCAAAACACGCGTATGATTTTTTTTTTTTTTTTTACCAGATTCCGTAGATACCCCAGGTTCACATTCATCTGTGTTTTCTGGAATAGAAGGAAAATAGAAATATAAAGAGAACCTCAAGAGATAAAGAAACACATTCATGGTACAGCTGCACATGAGAGGTAGATGGATGCATTAGAGATGTCATTTTTAAGCTCTGCGGTTTTTGAAGCTTGAGTGGGAAGTGTCAGGCATGCCGGACCATAAAGAAATATGCCTGTAATTTAGTCATTTATTTTGAGTTGAGCAAATTTTCCTACTAATTGTAAGTAGAAAATGGCTTTGGAAAAAAAAATATTGGATCTAATCCAGACCTCCAAACGTGTTCCGTATGCAGGGACGTCTGTAGGTCTCCACAGAAGAGGGGAGTGGCCTCTCATGTCACTCTCCTCTCACGTACAGAATTCTGGACACTTAAGTTGTTCATTCATTCATTCATTCATTCATTCATTCATTTCTCCGCACTAATCTGCACCCGTCAAAACACAGATCCATGTGGAAGTGCCTACCACTGCCCCCTCACCCTTATCTACATGCCTACCACCGCCCCTCTTGCGGGTATTAGGCATACAGATTTTGAGGAATGCCCCCGTCTGACAATTCGTACCAGACACCCGAATTCCACAAGCAGCTAGCGGTAGACGGGTGTCAGACGGACATCTGGATCAGTTCCATTGTTCTTACCAGTAATATATATCATACAAGTATGTAATATTTCCATAACATAGATGTAGCTTCCGTTTAGGTGCCTTATCTTTTTTCTATTTGCACTCTTAAGTAGGAAATACGCATGGAACTTGACCAGCCCTCCCTCCGTGCCTAATCTACAGGCCCCCTCCTTATTTTCCCTAATTTCCCACAGAGGCTACAGTGACATGCCTCCTTCTCCTTATAAAACCGCACGTAGTCAATCCTAATACCTAAGTGGTACGTAGACAACGTAAAAACCTACTACCCATGCATGAATCCAGTCCTTGGTCTCCTTCTAACATGATGTCAGTGTGTTGCACTTGGCTGCTAATAAAATGGTAACAGTGAAGACATTAAAAGAGTAAGCACAGTTTCATAGCACTGTTGGAGAGCTGTAATGTACGGAAGAGAGTGCAAAATGAGGTCCTGCAAGCTAAGAGCAAAAAGAGAACATGCTGTGAGGTTTTTATAGTTGCAAAAATACACTTACGATTGTTCAGCACCAATCCAGGAAAAGGCCTATAAAAAATAGATGATGAATTACCCTGTTATTCAGACTTAATAACGTTCCTAAAAATATGCAGGACATAAGCGTAATTTAGTGTTTTTTACCATTCTGTGCATGTGCTCGGCATATGTTACACATAAGAACGCATTACACACAGAGTTGATCTCTGTACCTAATGAACTCCGTAAGAATGGGCGTGCAAGCACTCCGTAAGTATGAGGATACCCAAAGTGCATGGGAGGCATTTAAATTGGAGAGTATGGGCTGCGTTAGGCACTTCTGTTCTTACTTTAGCAAACCCCGCACAATGGGCCTGATCCAGACCTATGCTCATGAAACGCTCATGTGCGTAGTGTATTTACGCCAGCGTGCCTACAATGCACTCCCCTAGGCACTCCCCTTGGTCGTACTTAGTTTTGCCTTCTTACGTCCAGCAAACCCTACCCTAACTCTTCTGATTGTAACCGCGGGCGTCCGTAAGCTCATTACGTAATTACGACGCTTCGCACGCCCACACTGTACGATTTAAATGCCTCACCCCGCCCTCGGTGTGTATTCACGGGATCGTATGGCAGGCACACCCCCTTGAGCGGTGTTACGAAGCTGGTACGCTCAACGTCCATACGCTCAGTATTTCTGAGCATAGCACCTTGCATGTGCAGTAAGTACAAATAGTCATTTTTACGCTTACAACTGCCATAAAAATGCACACCAGCTTAGGTCTGGATCAGGCTCAGTGATACACACATATAGTTATGCTGGCCTTATGATGGGGAAGCCAGAAAAAATCTGCATGAACGAGAGGAGTGTTATTGGCGTGCACTTGCAATTTAGGTACGTATTATTGCTAATCTGTGGTTACTCATTTCACACCCAAGTCTGAATCAGGCTCATAATTCCCAAGTTAGCAGTTTACTTTTTTCTGTATATCGCTAGTTTTCTGTTAGTTTTGGGCTTTTCTCTAAAACTGCAATAAAATATATATTGTGATGTAATGGTTTAAAAAAAACTGCTATATTTTTGTTTAAAATGTTGTTGCCTAAGAAAGGGGAATTCACTAGCAAATATATCATTTCCTCTTTTTTTTTTTTTTTTTAAAAAGGGTCATGAGACCAAGCTTGTTTGGTTGCCTTGTTTATAACCACAACATTAAGTTTGTTTCTATTTATAAAGTATTTTAGTTCTATGAATTCCTTGAACAAAAGTAAATTGCATAATAATGTACCACAACATCCATAGGTATAGAAATTAAAACAAACAAACAGTAACAAACAAATGAGCTATAAATCTATAACCATATAGTAAGGGCATATAAGAAGTGTTCATTTAATCATGGTTGCTTATTTGTCACAGCTTATCAATTGTTGAACATAAAAAGAGAAAAGGGTGAGACACACAGATTTTATTCAAAGGAAAGGACTGATAAACCCATATTAAATGGAAACTTGCATATGTAACAATGAAATGAAAGAGAGTAGAGAAGAGTAGTTTCTTATCGTGATGTCCAAGTCTCTTTCCTTTTATTTATCAAAAACAGAGAGAAGAATGCATTAAAGTTCCTTGTTATTTTACATTATTTAAAATAAAAATTTTACATTTATCGTGATAATAAATAAAAATAAAAAACTTAGATTCAAAAGAGACACAAACTATTTACAAGTAATTATGCTGTTAATAAAGTATAGTTAGTAAAGAACTCCAGATTGGTGCATTAAACCTCAATATCTGTAATCACTTTATATTTAAATAGTTGTATATGTCACTTTAACAACATATCGATATGCATGTGTTATATGCTAAATGTTCCGATTGTTTTTTGCTATGCACAAGTTTGGGTTTAATTTAACTTCAACATGTGGAATAATATAATTATATCTTTGTGTAATATATTAGACTTTAACTGTTAAAACGCAACTCAGATCTATATTATGAGTAACATAAAAGACATTGCAACATAAATTTATACTTTTGAGACAACTGCTATAGGCTTCAATTATCCTCTTATGCATATCAAGTTACTATGATGTATCAAAATAGAATGCAACACAATTGATCTTACTTGATCTCCAGCAAACCATAATTGTTTGCACAAAAATATCAATTTCTACTTGTGGAAAAAACATGCTTTATTCTACTTTATAAACAGCATAATTACTTGTAAATAGTTTGTTTCTAATATTGTTGCCTGTGTCCATTTGTGATCTAATTTTTTTAATAATCACAAAAAGAGACTTGTGCATCATGATAAGAAACTACTTTGGTCTACTCTCTTTCATTTCAGTTTCATTTCATCTTTTTTTTTATGTATTACTATGAGCATGTGAAAAAAAGATCCCATGTTTCCTATGTTATTCCTGGAATTGTGTCATTCTTTTGTGATTCTACATTAAGTCACTCACCTTATAACTGTAAACTTAATAAACTCTGCTGAATCCAGTATTCTGCGCATTGAACTTATTTCCAGGTAACTGGGGGCTTTGAAAGAAACCCCTGGTGGCATCCCATCTACTACAACACATCCTGGGTTGGTGGTTATTTTCCTAAAGGGAACTTTAACTGGGAAATTCATGCCAATTGCTTCACCTGTAAAACAGCATTACTAAGTATGAACATGTCTGGTTGATTTATTATTTGTTTTAGATACATATTGGAACAGTTGCAAAAGTAGTGAAATTTAAATATACATATTATTATGATAAATACAGGATTGTGCTCATCATATATACTATACTACAGTATATTGTACTCTGATCACCAATATAAAGGCATAAACACAAAAGCACTGCTAGGATTCTTAGCTAAGATTATCCTTTACAAATTACTGCATCTGAGTGATTATGCCTCTGGAATACACTGCTACAATTACTGTTAAAGTATATACCTCTTATCGACTGGATTTGACTGTGATGTGCTGATATCTGGTTAAATTAATTATTTTAGTGGCAATCAATTATTATTAATATACAATTAATGATTACAAAATCAATTTGTAATTGCTTAGACTTTGGTTTATTTGTTAATATGTTTGGAGTGGATGTTTGAGTTTCAACTTTGGCTGCCCCCCCTCCACATTTGTTCTGGACTTGAACTTACAAAGTGACAAGCAGACTTTTCCAGTATGCCTTCAATATTTTTTTCCTGGTATAATGATATGCCCTTAGCAACCAATCAGATTCTAGCTCTCACTTTCCTATTACATACTAGAGAATGTCAGCTAGAATCTGATTGGTTGCTATAGGCAACATTTCCACTTTTCCAAACCCACAGTTTAGTAAATCTGGCCCTGGGAGTACTCTTTCAAATTAATCTGATATTTGTTTTGTTTTTTTAGCACCAAACTAGTCTTTGAGCATAATTATATTTTTCATGTGGTAGCACCTTCTATTTTTTGGAAGCTTTACAGCTATATATATACGTGGTTTGGAGTTGCCATTTTCCTTTGTTGCAGTATATATATTTTATGGTAATTTGTATGACTGCATGTTATTTGTGCATTTCTGAACTACCACAAGCACAATTATATATATTGTTTTAATACAAAAGGACAGTCTGCTCACAGCTTACCAAACTTTCGACTAAACAATTCATTAACTTGTTCCCTTAACTGACGGGCTTTGTCTACTTTAATCGCTCTCTCGTCCACATCTGCAAAACACCACAAATTAAACAGCATTATGGATGAATAAAATCAAATGCACTATGTGCTGTATTGGTTGCAATTGCATTTATTGTGTATGATAAAACAAAAAAATAACTAAACAAGTTATTAAATCAGAGTGCCTGTTCAATAAGGTCTATATATTGTCAACTACTCTATAATATTGATATACGTTAAAATATAAACAAATTAGCACAATGTATTAGTGTACAATTAAAATATCACAATAGAACCATATGTACCACTCACTGCAGACCAAAAAATTGTCCATAAATACCAGTCCGTTATTTCATGAATAAGGTTGTCCTTGCATTCAACAATTGGTGAAGAGCACAAAAGCTAAATACAGTTATTAATAATTCCCTGTGCAAGCAATGATTATATATATATACTCGAGTATTCTCCAAAGTAATTCAGCCCAAGTGCAAAGAAAATGTGACAATATTAATCTTAGCCCATTCCCTAGGTCTGTCCTCAGTAGAAGATGGGACGTTATTTAGAAAATTGAGAAACTTCTAAATGTTAATTGTACATAGTCACTTTATAGATAGGAAGAAAAATAGAGGGAACTGACCCTGCCAAACCTCAGGCTGTTACCATTACCTATTAAGTAGGTGTTTTTGATGCAAAAGATAGAAGACTAATCTGCAAACACATTAGCCAGAAATGTATGAATTTTCAATCCTTTGTATAAATTCTTTACTGTTCGTGCCTGATGGTACAGGGGCTGCCTGTTTTCACAAAGCGGGCTTGTAAGTGTGCCAAGCCCTAAAATTGATTGAATGGTGATTGAATAAGTGACCGGGCGCCAGAAACAGATATTCTATTGTTGTAAACTATTATCATCAATACTCAATTAAATTCACGGAAAAGATGGAGTATTTGTAATATGCAGAACAATATTTGGAATATATAGGTTGTGTTGTCCTCCTATACACAGCGCATATATATATATAAGCCAGAAGAACACCTCTTATGGTCAATTAGCCTATAAGCCTATAGGACTTAGTACAATGATTCTACCCAGTTTGAATCATTCTAATAGCAAGAACAGAAAAAAAAAAAGAAAAAAAGAGAAAAAAAAAGAAAAAATGCCACAGTCCGTTTTTGATGTGAATATATAAAATAAACTTTACTTCATAGATATTTTAAAAACATGCTAATCGCATTATTAAATAATAAAGAGGTCCTTAGTGAAAGAGTCTCAAAACGTTTTGTAAAAAAACAGATCTTATCTGAATCAGCCGTTTTTGTATCAGTCTCAGTACATGCGGTCCTTTTTAGCAGGCGCTGCTGATGCTCCGGGCGATGCTGCTCCGTGGTGATTTAACTCTGCCGTTTTGAAGTGTAGAGACAAGGCTGTACTTTGAAGTTCAGGAAACGTTTAACAGATCAGCCAACGCGTTTCGTCAGCGGGAGCAAGTGGTCCTGCACAGACTTCCTCAGGGATGTGTAAAAGAGTCTTTTACACATCCCTGAGGAAGTCAGTTGGGTTTGAAACGCGTCAGTCAGCGGCAGCAACGCACGAGGGATTTATACCAGGACATCAGGGACAGAACAGTGGCCACTGATCCTTGCGGTACCCCTTTTTAACATCAGGAAGCAGTTCCACTTGACCTCCTGTCTTTCCATCTTCCTGGTATGAACCCTTGTTCCAGTTTTTTAATTGTTCTGTTTGTAGATCTGTACTAATAAATGCTTTGTTTTTTAATTTTTGTTTCCCGGTTCATGCCCTCTATCGGGCTTCCACATCTACATTCTGAGAACACATTCATTGGACCTATGAGTTTGGGATAGCAATTGGGAGAGTCTAGAGGACATACAGAATATTTGGTAGTACCAACATTTTAACCACGTTAATTCTACCCATCCAGGAGACATCTTTCCCTGACCATCTCGACAGATCCAGTTTAATAGCGGTCAACAGCGTTGGAAAGTTGGCCTGGAACAGGTCCAAGGCAGATTTGGTAAGGTTAACCCCCAGATACCTCATTCGGTAAGGATGCCAGCGGAAGGGGAAACTTGTAAAAAGCAAGTTAAAAGGAAAAATTTGCGCCCCTTTTCAGCTGCTCATAATTACCTCAGGGGTGTCTCAACCCCTAAACAGTAAAACAATATATGGATAAGTGAGGTAAAAATATTAGCGCTGAAAATATCCTAGTGGGAAGTGCCAGTACATAAAAATATAAAAAACATAAATAAATATAATATTATATAAATGATATATATATATATATATATATATATAGACAGGTTTCCCTGATAGTACTCATTTCTCTGATGCCCGACCACAGGTTGTGCCCCAGCTGGCTCCGTTTGCTTCAGTGGAAAGGACTAACTAGTCCTAGACCATGATCTTCCTCTTTGCAACCTTCTCATTTGACCACCATGCTAGTCATTTTCATACTTATATCTTTCCCTGGGAAATTCCTTCTACTGTGCCTCACACATGAACTCTACCGCAAGTTAAATGTTCTGAAACATTTTGAATAATTCCCTTCCAGGATACGAGACTCTAGATCATTGCAACAGATTCTTAGAACTCTAGATGTCACCGCTGCTGCAGTTGGTGGTCACAATACTGGTCGTAGTAGAGATAGTTGTTTCTTGAAGACAGTTTAGTCTTTCTAGTTAACCTAGGTATCGCGGCATCTAACTTAAGAGGCTCTTCCCATTTTTTCACATCATCATGAGGAAAGGGATATAATATTGCAATGAAGATGAAGGTATCTTCTTGTCTGAATGCCACCATTAAGCAGCAATAATTTCCCTGAGAACGTGCAACCCTAGGAAAATCTTCACATCTTTTCTGCAAATGTAAGCAATAAGTCTTGAAGTTGTATATCCTCAGTTGTCTCCTGTAAATTCAAGGACTTCTGTATTAACTTAAGGAGGTTGTTGACAAGATGAAGGCTAAAGTTGGCCACTTCCTTTTGTGATTTTTCTTACTTACTCTAAGGACCTGATTCACACTTAAGAACGCGATCGGTTCCTAAATATACGCAACTAATAACAATGAAACTCCCTCGGCACATCCCCGGTTTTCAGGTTCTTATGTGACTTACGAGTGCCATGGGGCACCCTTAACTACTAAGGAATTTAACTGCATAACCGTGCCTTCATTTGGTCATTTAAATGCCTCTCTCCATCCAAATCTTCGTATCTGCCTAGTTACTTATTCATGGAATGCCCATTTTTGCGTATGTTACTACGAACCTACAGATTTTAAGTTCGTAGTGTATAAGCACAGAATTTGTGAACCTAAGTCCAACGTAAATAGCGTATAAAAGTTACTACGCATGCACAGTGCATCTGTTCTTAAATATACGCACCTAAAATCGGAAGAATTCTTAAGTGTGAATCAGGTCCTAAGAGGCCAATGAATTATTAGAAAAATGTCTGACTTTCCCTATCTCCAAATCGTCAGAATCCTCACTAAAGACATATCTTGTTGTTGGCTTCTTTAAATCATGCTTAGTGACAAATATTCCCACTAAAGCAATTGCCCTTATGTATCAATCCCCAATAGAGAGTAAGGATGCTGGGTCCTCTTACCCAACCAATCTGTCTGTTACCACCCAGTCTTGTAATAATGATTGTAAAGCACTACATAATCTGATGGTGCTTTATAAAAATAAGCTGGATTAATTCTGACATCTGGGAAGAGGGTTGTTGCTTCTCTTTTACCAACCGGAAAAATAACATTTTATCGCAGGTAGCATGCCATATTATATTAAGCATTTTTTGTTGAAATGTTTGGGTCTTGTGTCTAAAATCACCTTTTCTTTGCTGTTCTCAGACCTAGAACAAACAATACTTACAAAACATCTAACTTAAAAATATATAGAAAAGAGAATACCAGGAACCGTGAGCTTATCCTAACCTCCTGAGCTGGGACTCTTTCTCTCCATTATGGAATACACCTTCAGCATGCACAGATAGCAAAATACAGCCACAGGGAATATAGACAGCTGATTCTTCTGCTATCACATCACCCACTTTCCTATGGATTAATACAGGCTACGACAAAATATGCCAATACAATATTTTCCTCTAGCGCAGCCTGCCCCAGCTCCTGTTGTCACTTCCATGGAGGCAGATATAAAAATCAGCATCGGTCAGGATAGATCCACCACCTCCTTAACCGGACTACTCAAGGCATTGGCGAGGGAGCGGGTCCTACACTTCTAACTATCACTGCTCACTAGCTCAATGCAGGAAAAATATAAGACACAGGAAGTCAGGTTGGGGAAGCTTATGTACCTCTGATATCTTCTTTATTTCCTGCTGGGCTCCAATAGTGAAAGAGGAACAGCCTATTACTTAAGTACTGTCATGGGCAGGATAAGAAAAAAAATATAGCTGGAATCCTATTGGTTGTTATTAGATACTTATGCACTTAGACTACCCCATATCTCTCGATTTCCCACTGTAACTTCATTTCTCAGTTTAACAATTGAAATTTGTCTGAAGAGAACAAGACAAAGTTAACTTTATTAGTTTTATAATTAAATCATGTAATTATTTATTTTCAAAGGTTGGTTTAGTAAAGGAGGAAAGCTATACAGACAGTTTAGGGGAGGGATAAAAAGAAATGTAATTGTTACATGTTACAGCTTTGATTTCCATGGGTATGAACTGAATGCCATTGTAATTTATCTGCTGGTAAAACTTAGGGAACCATGCAACATACCTGGTATAGTTACTTGTATGATATTCAGATCTTCAACTCCAGATGCTGTAATTGGTGTGTTGTGAGCAGTTGTTACCTTTTCTTAAAAAGACAGTAAAAATATATAGCCATCAGTCATTTATGTGAAATGATTTAATGATCAAATCAGATGTGTTATCAATGAAGAAATAATGTATTACAGCTTGTCAAATTATAAACATATCAAGTACCTATGGAAATAGCCTAATTGTTATTAGGGCATATTTAAGCTTGCAGCAACTATTACACAAGAAGCACTGCGTTATTCTCAGTTAGATGGGCAGTTAATTAATAAAAAACTTACTTTGTGGGTATTGTAAAGATGTATCTTTGGCTGCAGCCTCAAACAATTCAGGTCTAGCAAAGGACAAAAACAATCATTAAACATACTAACATTAAACGTCTTCCATACTATCCAAACCATCTCCTACAAGTGAGGACGCATGGAACTCTTTTAAGGTAGGAGGGTGGTAGCGCATTTCTGTACAAGCAAAGGGTTGGGCTCCCAGCACCTGCATGGAAGGCTGGATCCAGAATCAGATCCGTGCTGCCACTGCGCCTGAAGCTCCAGATGTCTGGATTGAGTCCAGTGCGTGGCTTTATTTTTTTTTAACCAGTCAGTTTTTTTTATTACTTTTTACAAAAGAAAGTAAACAACAAATAAAGAATACTTTGAAATGCTCAGGAAAGTGTTAGGCAGTAGTGTGATACTGTGGTTAGGCAACATGGACACAAATAATCAACAGTAATTTGTAAAACAGGGATTGCAAGCAGCATAGAATATATGTATAGCGTAGTACAATAAAACACTGTATGTGTCACTTCAATTCAGTTCATGGAGAGCCAAACCAGTGCCTTACTTTTTAATAATAAATTTAATCTTAGCTTTGTTTCTGAGAATTTTTTCCAGTCTGGGAATGCCAAAGGTAGAAGGTCTGCGGAACGGAACTCCCTCGGGAAGCCCTTCTACGTAGAAATCTTCTGGGTAGGATTCAAATAATGCAAATGGTACCTTAAATGGTTCATTCATACCCAAAGCTTCTCCTACAAAAGCAAAACATAAATAAACAGCAATTACTCTTACTGGCTATATGATAAAATAAATATGCTTGTTTTATATCCAAAGGGGAAATACTCTAGTTTATAATGTTCACAACAATGTTGCAATGTTATAGAGTACTTATTTTACTAAATACTACACATAAAAATAAAGAGTAACATATATTAGTTCAAGTCCTAATACTTATTACATAGTTTTCTTAAAATTTTGAATACAAAAACCATTAATGTTTTAAATTATCTTTAGAACTTAGTTTAATTTATCTTACCACATTTTTCATCAAAAAGTGCTTCTACTTTTTGTTTTAAGTCTGTTATTTTAGCATTCCAAGCTTCTGTAAAAAAAAAATTTAAATCAATGACTTCATACAATTGTTGCCTAAAACAGTTTCCATGAGATACTTGTTATTGATTAGATATACAGGCTTTATGCAAAGTTAGGTGCAAACATAACATAAGCAAATTTGTAAAACCATGTTCGAGACATTTTATGAAAATCAGTTAAATATTTCTTCAATAACAACTCATGCTGTAGTAAGAATGGGCAACATTACATACAGTATATGATGTAATTCAACAGACAAACCTAATCAAAAGTTTCAAACACCTTTACAAAACAAAGGATGACTATGCAAACTTCATCTCATGTCCAAGCATAGAAATAACATAGCTAAGCGAAGCATTCCCAAAAAAAGACATTTATTTATAGTCTATTACTGGTTATATAAGATGCCTCTAGAATAAGTATTAATTTCTATTATTTATGCAAACAACATTGTATTCAAATGAAAAGTTTTGTTTAATCCACATGGCAAAAAAATTTTATATAAAAAAAAAAAAAAATTATTTACCGAAGGAAAACTCTTTTCCCTTAGATTTGCAAGTTGCAGACGAACCATTAGTTTGTTGACTTATGTGCACATCATGTTTGGATTTATCCAAGCCTAAAATATATAACACATTAAAATTCAGTACCCTACATAGGTGAATACGAATCATGTCTAGAACAGAATGATGTTACACAATAATACAAAGAAAAATGTGATTGGAAGACCACACCATTCTCCTGTGTGTGCAGTTGTTTTCCAACTGCACTAACAAGTGTCAAATGGCAACAGCTGATTTTTATCTAATTTAAGCAGCCCAATAATCCCTGATGACGTGCCTTTGGGTGCTATTTACATAAAGTGTGGATTGAAGTGCAGAGTAGAGGTAAAACGTCTATAGACATTCTGTAAATCATATCAAAGTCCAAACTCATAGCAATTTAGTAGCAACTCATTCATTCATTCATTATTTCATTCATTCAATATCTTTTCTTTTTTTCTCCAAAACGTTATTTGCTTATCTAATGTATGAGATTAGAATGTAATGTTCACTTTTGTGAACCACATGAAAATCCACTTTCCATTAGCTGTAATTGAAAGCAGAGATGATTGGATATCTTCAGTTATACTGTATATATTATGGACCATACTATCTAGGTTCTAGGGGCCTCATTTGCTAAAGTAGATTTTTAGACTAAAATTGTCGTATTTACTAACGTCGATTTTTTTCCCTGCGATTTTCAATCCCCGTCAAGTCTCAACGATTTTTCAAGGACTAAATCGCTGTGCTTTTCTATAGAAAAGCACAGCGATTTTCCCTTGGAAAATCCCCGTCACTTTGTAGAACTAAAAAAAAATAAACAGAAGCCCAGCGTGTGTGGAATGCTTAGCATGGCTGCGCTGATAGAACTACAAGGCTCAGCATTGCTGAGCCTTGTAGTAATATCAGCATCAGCATGTTAAGCCTTCTAAACATGCTGCACTATGTCCAGTGCCCAAAAAAAAAAAAACATGTGCAAAAAACATACATACATACATACATAGACATACATGTGTGCATTAAAAAAACCTTTACACTGTATAACAATGCCCTCTAATGTGTTAACTTACCTCCGGTGGCCACCGTGTACTATACTAACTGTGTAGTAGTGTGTTGTATAAAATAAATAAAAAAATTTATCACTCACCATTTTGCTGTCATCATTCTCGGGACGAGTTGCTTGGAGTTTCTTCCTTCTTGGCAAGGAATCTTCTCTGGTTGATAGAAGATGCATCTCCTGTCCTCTCTTCAGCTCCTCTGCCTCTTCTGGACTTGCTCCGGCGTCAGGATCCTTCCTCTTCTTCCGTGCCGCTCCTAATGACCATTCGGTCACTAGCGGGCAGCCTTTTATATTAATGATGACTAGATCACTAGAGCGCTCACTAGAGCCCCCTAATTACATCATTATTTCTATAAAAGGGTGCCCTCTAGTGACACACATTACATTACTACACAGTTAGTATAGTACACGGTGGCCACCGGAGGTAAGTTCACACATTAGGGGGCATTATTAGACAGTGTAAATGTTTATTTTAGATACACACGTATATTAATGTATAACTGTATGTTTTGTGCGCACTGTTTTTTTTTCATGCACCACACACAGTGCAGCATGTTTAGAACGCTTACCATGCTGACGCTGATATTACTACAATGCTAAACCTTGTTGTTCTATCAGTGTAGCACGGCTAAGGCTTTCAAGCATGCTGCGCTTGGTTTTTGCACACAAAAAAACACGTCAAATAAATGGATATGTGTTTTTCAGGTTGTATGTGAGGCGCTTTCATTGAAAGCACCCCACACAGCATGCGATTTGTTTTTCAGGTATTTCACGTCGCACTAAAGGCGATTTAGACAAATCGCCTTTAGTGAATACGACGATATGTATATGATATATGGCAAACATCTGGATGATTTCTGTCCATTGATGTTTGCCTTGACGATTTGGCCAAGGGCTCAAGTCCTGGGACTTTGTCTTTAGTGAATACGGCGATTGCAAAATCGCCTTCAAAGTCTCTGGAGTTTGGCCGATTTAGACCAAATCGACTTTAGTAAATGAGGCCCTAGGTATCTAAGATTACATTAAAACATCAAACTAGATATTTGCAGCGTAATGGCTAAATAAATGAAATTATAATTGTGTAAATGTTTCTACTTTTATTGACTGACACTGATCAGCAATCGGCAATAATGGAGGATCTGTTTTAAGTTACTAAAAACCAATACCCTTTAAGCCGCCTTTGTATTTTATCCATCAGAATCCAACTCCACTTAAAATTTCCTTTAAAAATAAAATGGATGCTGCAATCAATACTAAGCATAGAATAATTGTTTGGCACACACTTTTCTAGAGATCACTGTAGATTCACATTATCAAAATATTATGTATTAGTTGAAATGTCTGCGCAATATATTTTATGAATAGTTACCTTTTAAAAAAAACAAAGAAATACATTTTTTTATTACTTTTTGACCCAGAATGACAAAATTTATTTGCAAAATTTGTCAATCACAATAATGTACATAAAAAAGGACATTTGAGCAAATGGCAAAATTCTGCTTTATTTCCAGAGAAATTGATTACTAAATATGCCGTATTAGCATAATAAAAAAAAAAAAAGACAAAAAAAAAAAATTATCAGCTGATGTAACTTATGAAGAGTGACAGAAAAAGGAAGGCTATATCATGGTACTTTACCGTCTTCTGTAAGGTCTGTGGACTTATTTTCTGGACTCTGCTCTTGGTCTGAATTCTGGCATACTACAAATAAAAAAAAGAGGTATGATATCCAGAGCCTGCAGCATGCAAAAAGTACCTCAGCAACAACTAAGCACAAAGGGCCAGATTCAGAGCTCCGGACGCATTGAATATGCGCCCAGAGCTTTCCGATTTGTGCTACTGTGCATGCGCAGTCATTTTCTAACGACTGCGTTATACGCAATCTACGTTGCAACAAGAAACGTAGATGACGTTAGAAAATGACTGCGCATGCACAGTAGCACAAATCGGAAAGCTCCGGGCGCATATGCAATGCATCCGGAGCTCTGAATCCGGCCCAAAAATCATCAAGACAAATGAATTTATGCAAAAAAACAAATATGCAAAAAGAACACACAATTTATAACATTTTTAACAACAGTTTAGGTAATGCTATAAATATTGTTGAACACTAGAAATGCATAAAACCATATATATTATATATCTTAGCAGGGCCGGTGCTAGGGTGTTCGGCGCCTCCCTGCGAACTTTAATTTTGTGCCCTTCTGTTTAACAGTTTGAAATTGACACCAATGACCATCCTAGATTATAGTAAGCGTCATCATACAACACAATTGTAACCACAATAAAACAAAGCAAATCATAATCACCACTATACAATAGTGTCCTAGTCTCCACTATACATAGATTTATATCCCCCATCCTGTCTCTCCAGCACCCAGTATTCCCATCATGTGTATTCAGAACCCAGCATCCGCCATCATGTGTATCCAGCTCCCAGTATCCCCAGCATGTGTCTCCAGCACACAGTATCCCCATCATGTCTCCCCAATACACAGTGTCCCCATCATGTCTCTCCAACACACAGTATCCCCATCATGTCTCTCCAACACACAGTATCCCCATCATGTCTCTCCAACACACAGTCT
>WWET01001603.1:85960-119687 GCA_011038615.1 Limnodynastes dumerilii
CCCCATCATGTCTGTCCAGCACCTATTAAACCCCATCATGTGTATCCAGCACCTATTAAACCCCATCATGTGTATCCAGCACCTATTAACCCCCATTATGTCTGTCCAGCACCCAGCACCCTATACCATTACTTACCTTTGAAGTCTCCTACTCTGGCTGCTGCTTCTCCTCGGAGGCGGGCTCTGCATGAAGTTGCTGTGACCTCAGGTCACTCCAGCGTCGTCAGTGAGGGGGAGGCTCTGCTCACACAGGCAGAGCAGCACCGAGATGGACGCCGTTGTGATGCTCTATAAGGCGCTCTCATCAGAGTGATGAGAGCACCTTACAATGTTTTACAGCAGCGTCCATCTTGCAGGGAGCGGGGGGATGAGCGCCTGTCCAGCATGGCGCCTGTTTATAAATTGTGCCACTATGTTTACATTTGTAATATTTTTTTTAATCATTTTTTTAGTTTTTGATTTATATGTTCACAATTGTGTTTTGTGTTAGAAATCTGCACATATGTAAAAAGAGCATTTGTTAAAACATGTTTTGTTATGTATTGTCCCTAATGAAGACATTCTTGTATTGTTAGTCTAAATAGTTACGCATAGTGTTTATTTATGTTGTAATTGATCTCATATGTAATAATGTCATTTCTACAATAGTCCTCATAAGGCAAGTGATGTACTGTGGTGTTGTCTAACATGTTTTAATGAATAAAGTCAACACAATTTTGTAAACTTTTAAAATAATTTGAACCATTTTATTTGGTTAATACAAAAGTTACTTCAACTTTTTCCTGTACTTGCCAGAGGAGGCGGCAGAGAGAAAATACTGCCAAAGAGAGAAAGCATGTGGCTACATAAATTGGACACAGTAGCACCAAGTGGAGTAATGAGTTACTTCCTCTAACTGCTTTCTTTGAAGCAACATCTATTTTTATCTTCTTAAGATGACTTATAGGAGATGGGTGTTTGTTTTGAACTTCCTTTTATTACCTTTGTGAATATTCATAACCCATAATTATGACAACAGAGACTTTGCGTTTGTTTATATATTTATAGTTAAAATGATTGTTCTTGTTTGCTCTTCACTTATTCTCAGCCCTTTTCTCCTATTCTTCTTCTTCTCTTATATTCCTCCTCTGTGTTCCTTGAGTTGCTCATTGTGCCCACATACACTCTATAGCCACTGATTAGATCCTTATCTTTTTGTTTTCCCTCTTTGTTTACCTATTCTCTGCCTGCCCGCCATGCAGTGTTGTTTTCCCTGCCCTATTTCTTCCTATAGCAGCCTGTTGTATCGCTCTTGGTGCGCAGTTTGTTTATATTCGGTCAGTCTGCACAACTTAACCTTCATACTGCCACCAGTCTCCCTGCTGTTTCCCTTTACTCACTCAGTCCCTCCCAATCATTGCTGTATCAATATTTTAGTCCGGATCTCTACCTGGTCCTGCTTCAGTTATATTGTGTCTTCCGATTCTCCTGGTCTCTTTACCGCTTCCGTACTTATGCTCTATGATCTATCCTCATTGCTTGCCTCCCCAGCTACGTTTTACTTATCCTGCCTTTTTCTTTTCTTACAGCATGGTAGCACAACAGTTTCTCCACTGGTGTCCTCTGTTGCCATAGCTACCTTCAAGAGCCGGTGACAGACAGCAATGCCCGGCGCCCTCCCCTGCTGCCTAGCTGCTGTCTGATGTCCAACGTCCAGGCCAGAAGTGCAGTGTGGCAATGGAGGTAAGTGGCTTCTCTCTTTTCACCTCTATATAAGCGAGTTCTTGCCTTGGGCGTTCTATTCTTTTCACTCTTCCCTGATGAAAATATTGAAACATCGCACCCTTTTCAATATGATGGGCATTTGAATTAATAGACAGGCTCACCAATAGAGCCGGATTTAATACTATTTTTAGATATATAGTTATATCTATAGAGATATCTATAGATGTACCTTTATAGATACATATCTATATATAGGCCAGGGATGAGACATTAGAAAAAAAAATTCTAAGTTACCTCAGTGATTGTAATGGAAAGCACACTGTCTTCTTCCCCTTGAGAGCCAATGTGATCACCATTCTCAGCTCCTTGGCACTACAAAAGCCTGAAGCGGCCTGGCCTACGTTGGCTTTTGCCAGATGTGTCAGATGGCCAGTCTGTCCCTGCTGTGACCTCATTCTGCACATCCTGATTTTGAAATGCATTTTCTGAATGTGCCATTTAACCCCCCATAATTCTTTATTAAATAGGAGTCCTATGCCACCTGGTATCACACCCGCTACTTCCTTTCAACATTTGCCTAGTCATCCCGAGTACCACCAGCATACCATCAATGAGAACCCCTAGTCCATATTATTCATTAGATGACAAATCTGTAATTAATGGGTTTGGAGTTTCATTTTAATTCTTTTTTTGAAAAAAATTTTTAAAAAAAGAATAATAGACAGCTTACAGGATATTTTTGTGTTAGTATCTGCACTTATGACAACAGTGGTTTATTACATCGGTGGTTTTCACTAATACTTATGTGCCATCTAGTGGCGGAATTACCTAACATTTGTGTTAGATAAATTATATTACAATCAGTAAAACATAGCAAATAGTAGCTTCTTACCTTCAATATTTATTTTATCAACAAGTTCAGGAGGCAGATGAGGTATCACAAGTTCAGGCCTATTAACCAAAAATAAGAAATGTACCCAACAAATATAAACTTCTATGCCTTTATATATAAAGCACTAATGCTGCGCAAAGAATTGACATGAAAAAGCTGCAAATTAAGGTTGACATTTCTCAGGTTTGTATAATATTTAAACACACTGCACTTTCTTCCTTAAGGATTAAAATGAAGTAATAACATGTATGTAGATAGCATATCCAGTTTTTACTGTAAGTACAATAAAATCACATGTGCAGTAGCACACAGAGTTACATAAATATATTTTTAAATAAAAATTATATTTTATGTGCCAGTGATACAACAACTATCAATACAATTTAAATATGAAATGTACTTACTTCTTTACAACAAACTTGATTTTAGAACTTCCTCGTACAATCCTTTCTAGCCGAGGAATCCCGAACCATGTGGGACTCCTAAATGGAATTCCTTCTGGCAATCCATCCACATACAGAAAATCGGGATTAGATTCAAACACTGGGTAAGGGACTTTTAATGCCTCTGGGAGCCCCAGTGCCTGTGCTACAATGCAGAAAACAATGCTATTAGACATAGAATTTATATTTATATATTTAATTTCCTATACACAGCAATCTATTTTATACACTGCATTTAGGTATAGCTGACACTGTATGTATACTAGTATACAACCATGCTAATATTTGCCTGACAGTCACTGATGCCAAAAAAATAAAATAATAATAATAATGGACAGGGTCCAGACCTCTGCTGCGGTCGGAGATTTGAGGTCTAATGCCAGATTCCCACTGCAACCTAACTACTATATGAGCAAGGAGAGGCCACTCCCCTTGCTTGTATGGTAGTCACACTATCAGGACTCTAATATTCCCGCAGTGTCCACATGTAAAATGGGGGCAGTGCAGAAATGTGAATTGCCATCCCTCCCTCTACCCACAAAGCAGAAGCCCTTTTGCTTCCTGCTCTGTACCACCCTGCCATCATAAGACATAGCAAGATGGAGCCAGAATTACATCCTGGTACGTTCTGCTACTACAGTGCCCACGCATGCGCCACAGTATCGAAAGGGGGAGGTTTTCCCAACACAGTGATCAGAAAATGCCACCTAGGTGTAAATTGGGATCAAGCCCAATAATATTAATAAAAATAAACACATAACTTACCAAACTTTGCGTTAAAGATTTCCTCAACTTGCTTCCTTAATTTAGTAATTCTGACATTCCAATCTTCTTTGGCTAGAAAACAAAGACAAACATATGCATGGTTTCTTTCTTATATAACATTGCAGTGTATCATCACTGAGTGGAGTAGAATGCAAAGAGTAAGGTAAGAAGCAGAAGCTTATCTGGGCCTGGTCCAGAGTGGAATGTCAAAACGCATCCTGAGATTGGTAAAGCACCAGGCCAATAGCAGGTCGGGCCCCCAGTGTCCACTCTCAATGGTAACCTGATACACCAAGCCCCTTGACCAACATGAAACCCAATCATCCTTACAGGAGTAGGTCAGAACTACACTGATGCAGGAACACACCAGAAATACAGAGAGCTGATATAGCATAGGGAGGCAGTGCTGACAGATCCCAATAAGGGAGAGATAGTACTGATACAGGTGCGAGGAACAACTTCTCCTGGAGGCTTAACGAATGAGCGGATGATAATACTCTGACACTTGGACCAGACCCATACGTGCAATGCCACACACACCCAATGCGAGTAAATGGAAACACTCGAGCACACAGACTAGATGGATTGCAGGGAAGAGCTGGATCCCTGGAGAACACAGATTTCACTGTTGGGTTTACCATCTCCCTACATTTTATCTTGTGTGTGTAGGGAGATGGTAAACCCTGAGAAACAGTGCAAGTAGATGGTAACACTCAAGCACACATACAAGATAAGCTGCAGGCAGATGGTAAAGTTGGACACCTAGTGAGAGTAGATAGTAACTGGAACAAATACAGAAGACAAGTACAGGGAGATGATAGACCTTGAGACACAGTGCAAAGCATGTTTAAACTGTTCTACTGTGTCAGCCTCAACCACCTCAGATGGGAGGCTATTCCACTTATCAACCATCCTTTCAGTGAAGTAATTTTTCCACACATTTCCTCTGAATCTACCACCCTCCAGTTTATGCCCTCGTGTTCTATTACTCTGTATTCCTCTTCCTTCTAAAAATGCCACCCTCCTTTAGCCAGTCACAACCCGTGATATATTTGAAAGCTGCTATCATGTCCCCCCTCTCCCTTCTCTGCTCCAAGCTATATATATTTAGTTCCTTTAGCCTTTCTTGGTATGTTTTGTGACACAGGTCATGGACCATTGTAGTTGCTCTTCTTTGCACAGTCTCTAATGTATTTGTCTTTCAGGAGATATGGCCTCCAGAACTGAACACAGTATTCTATGTGAGGTCATACCAACGACCTCTAAAGGGGCATCACTACTTCACTCTTTCTACTACTAATTCCTCTCCCTATGCAACCAAGCATCTGACTTGCCTTTCTCATGCCTTTGTTACATTGCTTGGCTACCTTTAAACCACATTAAATAATGACTCCTAGATCCCTTTCCCCCTCAGTAGTTTCTAATGTAGTGCCATATATTGAGCTTTTGGGTTTTTGTGCCCCAAGTGCACGATTTTGCATTTTTTGGCATTAAACTGCAGTTGCCACACTCTTGACCATTCCTCCAGTCTACCTAGATCATTCCTCATTTTGTGTACCCCTCCTTGTGAGTCTACCCTGTTACATATCTTTGTGTCATCTGCAAAAAAGCATATTTCCCCTCAATACCACAGGCAATACACCTATAAATATATTAAACAGCACTGGTCCAACAAAACCCTGGGCTACTCCACTAGTTACCTTACCATCCCCGGAAGGGATTCCATTTACTCTGTTGTCTATTCTGTAGCCAAGATCGTATCCATGCAACTATCTTTAAGTCCAATCCCAAAGTTTCTATCTTATTTAACAGTCTGCAATGCGGCAGAGTGTCAAAAGCCTTGCTAAAATCTATATAAGCTATGTCTACAGCTCCCCCTTTATCTATTACTTTACTGACCCAGTCAAAAAATTCAATAAGATTTGTTTGACATGATCTTCCCCCAGTGAATCCATGCTGCTTGGGATCCTGTAAATTACTGGATTTATGATATTGTACAATTTTTTTTTAACAGTGTTTCCATCAATTTCCCTACTACTGATGTTAGACTCACTGGCCGGTAGTTTGCAGCTTCTTCCCTACTTCCACTTTTATGCAGAGGGATTACATTTGCTATTTTCCAGTCTTCCAGGATCACTCCTGTTATTAGTAACTGGTTAAACTATGTGTAACAATGGGAGGTTTAAATGCAATGCAGAAACAAGCTGTAACTCTCCATCAATACGCAAGTATAGCTGATTATACAGTCAAACACAATGAAGATACATTCAGAGATATGTTGCCTTCCTAAGCAATCCAAAATCAAGGGAACTAACTTGCACGTGCATCCTTGCATAATGCAAGTTAAGGTTAGTTCACTGTAAAGTGAACATACAAACTCCACACAGATTACCTCAGTTCTGTGAGGGAATAGAACCAACAACTTGAACCACCGATCTAAACAAAGAAACACAACCAATATGGGCGCTTGAAAACAAATCCCCACTCAAAGCAACTGCACCTGGTCAAGGAGTTTGTGAAGCCCCTTAAAGAATTGAAAACAAAACTTAACTAAACAAGATATGACCAGTGCTGTTAATAGTAGGGTATGAAAAAATATAAAATTAATAAAAATTAATAAAATATTAATTCAAATATTATTCAGAAACCAAATCGGTTAATATAACTCCAAATACAATTATTTCAAATGCAAAAGCACCTGTATATGGAATATAATAAAAAAGCCTTCCAGTTCAATAAAATAAAGGTACAATTTATTCAAACATATTAGTTGGGTACCAACAAAAGAAACAACAAAAAAAAATATATATATATATAAAACAAAAAAATGTGATACTTCTGTTGGAAACAAAAGTATCCAGATACTGCACAATAGTAAACCTTTCTTTAAAAGGTCATCCGACTCTGAAGATGGTAATTAGTATTGCTGTTATTCTGAGGTTGATCAGGCCTCAGACTAAAGACCAAAAACAATTGTAAAAGTCTGCGAAATAAAATATAACAAAAAAATGTGATACTTCTGTTGGAAACAAAAGTATCCAGATACTGCACAATAGTAAACCTTTCTTTAAAAGGTCATCCGACTCTGAAGATGGTAATTAGTATTACTGTTATTCTGAGGTTGATCAGGCCTCAGACTAAAGACCAAATACAATTGTAAAAGTCTGCGAAATTCAAAAGACCGTGCTTCCTTTATTCCATAATCACATACAGATTGCTTCAAAGTGTTTTAGTAATACTGCCGCACAGATAATAAAGATGTTTGGATCTCACCCATTCAGCCGTTGCATTCAGATGTTAAATAATGAAGTATAGTCCCGTCCGAGTTAACCCCGTCGAGCGGGTATCCACACCGCTAGATCCGGGGGTCTCAGGACGTGGCTGCTGCTGGTATAGCTCTCCGACTGTCAGGTGCTATGCGGTGTAGATAAGCAATCCCAGCTAGTTCCTGTGCATGCAGATCATAGAGCGTTTCAGTGAGTACTCACATCAAGGATTGCATAGATGGTAATTGCTCCAATTTTTTATATGGCGGTATGGAAGTCACGATCAAAAGTGCTCATGTGCTAAAGTGCAGTAGATGGTACCAAACTCCTGCTGCCGTCCTCCACTAATATGTTTGAATAAATTGTACCTTTATTTTATTGCACTGGAAGGCTTTTTTATTATATTCCATATACAGGTGCTTTTGCATTTGAAATAATTGTATTTGGAGTTATATTAACCAATTTGGTTTCTGAATATAATTTGAATTAATATTTTATTAATTTTTATTTATTTTATATTTTTTTCATACCCTACTATTAACAGCGCTGGTCATATCTCGTTTAGTTAACTTGAACCACCGGGCTGGCCATAGATGCTTTAATGCTGGTGCAAATATTTAGCTGTAAACTCATGTGAACAATTTCTTACTGTACACTGTCTTCTTTCAACCACCAATACCCTCCCAAGGAAAACTCCTTAAGAATAGTTGCAGCAGTGTTTTGCACTCGATCTGGATTGCCGAAAGTGCATGCACATTTATTCTGGGTATGCACAATGTTGAAGTACACAACTATGATATGCCATCATTGGTTGTATGTTTGAGTCTGGATCAGGCCTTTTATCTTGCTATATATACCTCCTGCATTTGTTCTGTTTTGAACAGCTTCTGAGTTGGTCTGTGTGAGCAGCTCTGGTCTGTGAAAGAGAACAAAAAGACTAAATAGACGGGTAAATAGCTACATCAGTCAAAATGTTCAAGTCAAATTCCTTGTCTTATAAACTATCAGTCAATCCGTATTCATTTCTTTTTTTTTTTGTAATCTATGTTTATTGAGTTATTACAACAATATAGGAAATACAGCAGTGACACAGTAATCAAACAGCAATAATAAAGATATGAAAGTGGAAGCAAACCACCAATCTCTGAGTAATTGATAAAGTAGGAATATAACAACCCGAGAGCGTATAGTCACTTCCAGTAACAATTTTTCCTGCTGGCATTTTAGAATGAGATAGCAAACAAAAACATTAATGACAAATAGGAGAAAGAAAAAGAAAAAAGAAAGAAAGAATAAGATCAAGGGTGAAGAAATAGGGAGGAGAGAGAGGTGTATGTACCATGATTATCACAAGTGTAAGAATTAAATCTCAACTATTCAACAGAGAAATAAAGTACAATGAAGGCATTTCCAAAGGGAGTACCCGTATATATTCTAAATTATCCGACCTTCTCACTTCCTCATTCTATGGTTTTAAGCTTACTCAGTCTATTTTTTGTCTTTTAGCCTCACCAGTATAGGTTCTTAAATTGATCTCTGGATTTAAACTCAATCCAAATGTACCAAGTTTTATTAAACCTGGCACATTCTTCTACTCCAGTAGAGGTCATGTCTTCCATGGCCATAAAAAGTCTATTCTATCCACCCAGTCTTTGATTGTAGGGGGTTGGGGTGAGCGCCATTTAGTGGGGATCACAGTTTTAGCCGCATTAATAAAGTGGTGTAAAATTAATTTTTTGAAAGCGGAGGGTGAACCCTGAATTCGGTTAAGCAGCCAGAGAAAAGGTGAGGTTGGGACTTCCCCTGACAGGACTAGTTGAGTCACTTCAAAAACTTTTTCCCAAAAAGGTCTAATCTTTGGGCATTCCCACCAGATGTGTAAGAAGGTGCCTGGTAACTCCGAACACCTCGAACATATGCTAGGTACCTTGGGGAAGATCCAATGTAAGGTAGTAGGGCATAAGTACAATCTGGACATAAGTTTATAGTGTGTCTCTAGGAGGGATATGCTTTGTGAGCTTGAGAAAGTGCAACAGAATATCTTTTCCCAATTTTTCTCAGTGAAATACTCCCCAAGGTCTCGTTCCCATTCTCTGGTGAAGGTTGGCAAAACCTACTAGGACTTGATAACCAGCTTATATAATAATGAGATCGTGTGTGTCGGAGTGGTAGGTGATATACACAGTTTCTCATAGGGAGTAAAGTTTGTTAGGACTGACTGGTTCAATTTATGTTGATGCAAAAAATTGTAGATTTGTATATATTTCCAGTATTCATTGGATGGGAGGTCCCACTCCTGGCGGACACTTGTAAAACTCCGTACTTGGCCCGCCTCCACCACCTGGGCCACCCTGAAGACTCCTGCATCCAGCCATTTGGTGAAGGTAGAAAAATGTAATGTTGTGGGATTGTTGGTGTTGGAAAGAAATGTACACATAGGGAAATTTGGGGATGAGATCAGTGAATCATTTTTCAAACGGTTTAAGGTTGGGGAGATTGTGGGATGACGAATAGGATTAAGCATTATAGCCTATGGTAACAGTCGCGGGGGGCAACTGCAATATCTGACCCTCCATGTGTACCCATTGCTTATCTTTTTTTCTCCCTGGTCCAATCTATTATTCTGGACAACAGCACAGTCTGGTAGTAGCCAGCAATATTAAGAAGTTGGAGGCCTCCAAACTCTTTACTGCGCTCCAGAACTTCTAGTTTGAGTCTAGGGCGTCTCCCCCCCCCCCAAATAAAATTCCTAAACATCCTTCTAATATTGTTAAACCAAGTGTGATTAATCTGTATTGGAAAAGTTTGAAGCAGATAAAGAATTCTCGGAAGCGTATTCATTGAATTCATTGAAATGTGTACGCGTCCGAGCCAGGAGAAATTTTTATATTTCCACAATTTCAAATCTTTAGTTAGTTTTGACGACATGGAAAGAAAATTGGAGTTAAAAAGAGATTCTGGGCCTTTTGTAAACAATATTCCAAGGTACATTAAGTGATTAGATTGCCATTGTAAAGGAAATGCCAACCTGAGGCCCTTCACTTGAGACGTCAATCCATATTCTTAATAGATACATATACTCAAAACTGGGAGTAAAATTAACAGTTAAAATACATTTATTGT
Organism: Limnodynastes dumerilii; assembly: GCA_011038615.1. Lineage (NCBI taxonomy): Eukaryota > Metazoa > Chordata > Amphibia > Anura > Limnodynastidae > Limnodynastes > Limnodynastes dumerilii. The sequence continues at coordinate 96,154 of WWET01001603.1, forward strand.
AATAATGTGTAAAACACTAGATCATTTTTGTAATCTATATTTTGTATAAATCAATAAACCTATATATTCTGTAATTAACAGTAAAAATCATTGATAAAAGGCAGTGTAACCTTATGTCTAATACAAGGTAAAACTCACGTTATGCATACTGTTACATAAAGTGTACCCAACTTCACTCCTGTTCATTTGTTTACGTTTTCCTTTAATATTTTGAAATTAAAACTTATAACCAGTTATTAAAGTAAGCTTGGTTTGACCCCTTGGAACTTTCACACTATTAAAGGTTATGTTCACCCACCTCTTCATCATTCAGACAATTACAGTTGTGTCTATTAAAAAATATTGTGGTCTGACCAAGTAAAACACTGTATTAGGATATTTATTGTTAACTACTATTAGCTTGTCACCATTAAACTTGTTTTTTTATACAATTGTTTATCATTTGTATTGCTTTTATCATATATTGCATGCTATGCTTGTTAAATAATATGTTGCATGAATTCATTCACAAGTTGGATGCTTGTTAAATCCTCTTATTCTTTGTTATTCTGTATCATTGCTTTTTAAATATTGGCATTGGTTTGGAGTTTTAACACAGGCATAATGAGGCTCATCCAAAGCACCTTTACTTTTGAATGGTAACTAAGAATTGAGCCAAGTAACGTCATTTAAGAAGAACTCTAATGCAATTTGCATGTTTTAATAAATTTGCCCCACCTCTCCAGTTCATTAATATTTTTTTCCCAGCTGCATATTTACTCCTTTTTCTCCTATTTGCTGTTACTTCATCTCTGTATCAGACACTTTTTCCCACACAAACTCTATTGCACAAACTTCTATTAAGTGATTTGTAATATCATACATGAATTTTACAGCTACACCTTCAGACAATACCTTCCATATCATGTATAAAGAAAATGTCAAACTATGTTCATCACAGCGGTAAAGCACTTACCTTTTTATTACGAATCTGATTCGGTTGCCAACCTGAATAATCTTTTCCAGCCTCGGAATTCCATACCAAGATGGGCTTCTGAAAGGGATGTTTTCGGGCAATCCCTCAACATACATATCTGTGGGATTGGCTTCAAATTTCTGGTAAGGTACAGGCATGGGCTCTGTTTTTCCCAAAGCTTCAGCTACACACAAAAGACATAACAAAAGATTCCAGTTCAATACTTTTTAAGTACTAAAATTAAAGTAATTATTTAATCAATGTATCTATTGTATTCTCAATACAGATATTCTGCTAAAGAATCTCCTATTACATTTATGAATGTGTCCGGGCAACCTAAGATGTCTGCCTTTCTCCATTTTCAATGTTCTTTTATGCGAATGTGATATTAATACTGTGTAGAACCAGATGTTCAAGGTCCATAAGGTAGCTTGGTAGGTATATGATACGAATATTATGCAATGCTAGCTTATACTGCATATATGAGCAATGTAGAAATTATTTAGATAAGGAGCACCAATTAACCTGCTTAAAACAGGATTATAACCTAATAAGGTAGGGAAGTCCAGTTCTGTTGATGTCATGGTATATAGGTCTTAGCACAAGGTCAGCTCGCCACTCGTCTACAGGACTGACCGCAGAAGTGTCCTCTTGACCTTCCCAGCTCGACAACAACCAAGACTCCTGGAAGCCTGTTGGTCATTATCAAGCAATAACTAAAAGCCAAAGCTAAATATTATACCCCTTTCAGATCGCCACTAAAAACCCAGGTTTTTGGGGGTCCTGGAGCCGAGTCTAATAACCCGGGACTTAGACACGGGACAAAATAAAGGTTTTCCCATGTCAGACCCTGGTAAGTGGCAATGTCTCATCTAATAGACCCTATTGGAGGGATTTGTTACTGTTGCAATGAAACAGTAAACAAGTCCCTCCCCAGGGGCCGTGTGCAGCCCCATCTCAATGTCAGGGCAGACTCGGAACCCAAAATTTCCTGGGTCTACCCTGCAGTACGTAGAAGGAGTTTTTGTGAAAAACCCAGCAAATCACCCAGCAATAACCCAGGTTAAAAATCTGAAAACAGTATTATTCTTGAAGTTCCACCAGGTACAATGAACCATCACTATCCTGATTAAATTAGATAAATGTTTGAGAATATTTGTTTCAGATAATTTTGACTTAACATTGAATTCTCACATTTTTGCAACCTCTTAATATTTCAAGTTAATGTATATTAAGGTTTATTACACACTCATTTCTTAAACATAGTGAAAAGCAAAGACACTTACCAAACTTTTTACTAAACAGCTGATCAACAGTTTTTCTTAATTGTGTTATTCTCACATACCACTCTTCTTTCACTAAAAATGAATATATACAAAGACTATATTACCGGGCGCATTCATTGTTATAAATAATATCATTATACAATTTAAATTGGTGATTAATTAGACAAATAAAGTGGTTATTTCATGAAACACCAAAGGAAAAAATGTATTTTGTCACACTACCTCCAGAATTTGTATTTTCAATGGTCATGGCTTCTCTTGTAGTATTCAAAAGTTCAGGTCTATAAAGAATGTAAAAAAGGTTACATTACAATATTCAAGACATTTTTAGATATCAATAATGCAAATAATGTCAAAAAACAGAGAAAAAAAACTGGTTTTGGACATCTCAAAATGTGAATATAAGTCAATACCTATAAATGAAATATATAGGATGATATAATGCTATATCATATTAATCCATTTGGATTTCATAATAATTGAAGATTGGATATATCGTAGCCCATGAATCCAGCAACAATCAGATAAAACAATCGGATAAAAAAACTTACTAATTTACTAAAACTAAATTTACTAAGCTGCGGGTTTGGAAAAGTGGAGATGTTGCCTATAGCAACCAATCAGATTCTAGCTTTCACTTTCTTTTTACATACTAGAGAGTGTCAGATAAAATCTGATTGGTTGCTATTGACAACATCACCACTTTTCCAAACCCACAGCTTACTAAATCTGGCCCTTGGAGTGCACAGAACTGTGTCAGTGGCACAAATGCAAAAAGCAGCCTTGTCTGGCTCTGAGCAATAAGAAAGCGCCCACTTTCAGAAGTCTGGACCTTGTCCAGAGCCTCTGACATTCTATTCAATCTCCACTATTCCATTACAAACAAAAGATGTCTATGATAAAAGGTACAGGCATACCATATGAGTTATATGTAATAGTTTAGTACCTCAAGATATGGTACTCTGGTACTATGATTCTTCTTTGTCCTCTACTGGTTTCCATAAGACCTCTTCTCAGCTGACAAAAATAGCTTTTTCTTTTTAAAATATTAATAATAATAAAAATCTATGATTGATTTCTCAATATTTCTGCCAGCTACAGAAAAGGACTTTGCGATTTTACAGCATTTCCACCTTATTGGTTTATTGTAACCAAGGGCCTTATCCAGAACTACGCTGGCCGCCGATAATACGACGGCAGCAGCGTAGCTTTAGCCGTCGTAAGCGATTGTTCATACGCTGGGGCAAGAGGGAGGGAAGTGATGGTATGCTGAGCATTAGACCGCTCTGTACCATCGTAGGTCTGGATCAGTCCATATGTTCCTGGTTGTTCTTATCAATACCTTATTCATAGTGTTTTGGGGTAGATTCTCAGTTGCGCACATGTAGATGTTTTATATGTATTTTGTGGAATTTATCAGTGCATATTCCCAGAATAATAGCAAATTAGTGAGGCACTTTGAACTGAAGGATCTGTGCAGAGCAATCCAACAATGAGCGAAGTACAAGGCCATGTTTACACAATGTCTTACGATGAGTTGACAAAGCGATAGCAATTATTTCATGTGTATCGCATGCACCCCTGTGTAAGTACTAATGATGAATGACACCGCACAAGGGGCTTTTAGTTAGCTTATGTATAACTGAGAATTTAGCTTCCTTTAGAATTAGACCCTTTACCTCCTAACATCCAGTGCTCTTTAAAAAAAATGTATGAAAAAGAATAACTTCCTGAGAAAGCTCAAACATACTTTTTGATTACATATCGTAACCTTTCCCGAGCTAGTAGTATTCTTTCGAGGCGTGGAATTCCATAGGTTGATGGTCTTCTGAATGGGATGCCTTCTGGCAGTCCTTCAACATACAAATCTTCTGAATTAGACTGGAAAAGATGATATGGGATGGAGACTGGACCACTCACATTTATAGCTTCAGCTTTTAAGAAAAAAAAAAAGACAAAATATTCACCAACCTGAAGAGAGGTTTTTTTTTTACTCACTATATAAACAGTTTCTCTGAATCCATTGTGGGAAAATGCAAGACATTGGTTATAGTAGGTGGTCCTGGGAGTCAATACACTTCATCCTTAAATTTTTCTTAAACTGCTATAACCCCCCACCCCTTCAAGGGAGCATCCAGTTCTTTTGAAACAATAGAGCCCAAGGAGAGGACATAACTAGTAACTAAACTAATGAGCAGATCAAAGAATGGGAGCGCAGTGTCCCGAAATGGACTCAGAGAAATACATTTATGATGAGTAATAAAAAACATCTTTTCTCTGATATCCTATAGGGGGACGATGCAAGACATTGGGAAAATACCAAAACTGCTCCTATAGCAGGGATTGCTCTGAAACAACTGCGCCAGATTTTGTGCCCAAATGTGACATCCTGAGATAAAAAGCCTAGTAATTTGTTAAATCTTGTGAACAGGTGGACAGAAACCAGGTAGCAGCCTGACAAAACCATGATGCGCCACCCACAAAGTTCCAAGTAAAGTGAGGTCCTCAGTCCCATTGTAAGATACTTTGAATGGGCACGGTCCACATAGCAACGAAGATGCATCCAAGGCCTGGGATTGCAGGGAGAACACTGGTACCACAATCTTTTGGTTAAAGTGACAGAGGAAATAGGCAGCACAGACTCCAGTGGTTCAAAAAGCTCCTCGCAGGAAGTTCTCCATGTCCCACAAACCTGCCTGCTTTCGCTGGAAGAAAACAGATACAGAAGAGGCCTGCATCTTTAGAGACCTCAAACATAAACCCTTCGGGGTTTCTAAACTTCATGCAGAACAGGGGTACCTTGAAGTTCAGTCATGGCGCCATGAGGTCTATCTCCAGCTGACATCAACAATGGACCAGGAGCTCTAATATGTCCTTGTGAAGAGACCAGCCTCCCACATGTGTTCTGTGACAACAGATAATTAGCTTCTCAATTCTCCACTCCTGGAACGAAGATAGGCGATATTACTGGAACATGCTTTTCTGCCCAGGACATGATGCAAGACTTCTCCTTCATGGCCAAGTTACTGTTGCATAGTCTGATTAGATCCTTTATTGCTTTCGACCAGAAAACTCTTGGCCTATACCATGTGAATTCCTCAAAGTTCCAAAACATTGATGGGTAGACGAGTCTCCTGGTGAACCCAGGAGCCCTGGTACCTGCGTTCACCAATAACTGGTCCCCACCTGGAAAGACTGGTGTCCATCGAAACCAGGGTCCACTTCTATGACTGGGGAGACTGACTGTTGGTGAGATGTGACCAACCTAGCCACCATACCAGACATTGTCGAGCAGTCAACGAAAACCAGAGCAACTGTCTGTCCAGATGAATAGGTGATCTGGACCATTTCTGCATGAGCTGCCTGAGCTCCCTCTGAAAGTCCTTTAATGAAACTGTGTGCAGAAACTCTTCGAACACTGACACCATAGTTACTAGAAGCTTCATAAATTGTAGTAGAGACACCTCCCTCCTTGCCAATATGGACCTGGTCTTGGTGAGAAGCTAAGATATCTTGTCTTCGCTGAAGTCTGATGTAGAAAAAAAGACTAAGAAAATGTATCCGAGTCTGTAACAATAAATCGTCCAGATAAGGTATTATTGTCATCCCCTGGGTGCGAAGAAAACAAGCAATGATGGCCATTATCTTGGTATACACAACTGGAGTCGTAGCTAGGCTAAAGGGTAAATCTCTAAACTACCCTTGTGGGTCACAAAACACTATAGACCTTGAAGTACCTTTATAACCTCCCATATGGGGATTTGGAGGTAGGAATCCCTTATGTCTAGTGACGCTAGGAACTCCCTCTGTTCCATGCTCACTATAACCTCTTAGAGATTCTATTCTGAATCTTGGAACCTTTATCCGCTTGTTTAGATTTTTGAGGTCTAAGATTGGTCAGAAATACCGGTTTGCCTTTTCCACTACAAAAAGATTTGAGTTAAACCCCAAAACTCTTTCCAGAAGGGACTGGAATGATCACCTCCAAAACAAGCAGTCCCTGGATGGATTCTTAGAGTGCCTTGCACTGACAACTGCAGGATAGAAGACCTGTTGTAAAGAACCTGGAGCGAGAAAAATGCTACAATTCCTTATACCCAGGGAATGATACCAACCACTGAGTCTGAAACTTTAATAGACAGGCAATCCTATGGTTTGAATCCAGTCATGCGGAAACTGCACTGGTTTGGCAGTTTTGCACTTAGCAGCAACCTCGGGCCGGATCCAGACCTATGGGTGTCTTATGGGCCCGAGGTCATTACGGCCGTTCTCGGAGCGGGGAGTGCACGCCACCTGCACTCCCGGCTCTCGGTAGTAACTCACTAGATTGCTACCTTAACTTTTACAATCACATATGTAGCCTTACGGCCTCATACCTGATCGTAACGTGGCTTCCCCCACCCTGTCCCCTCATTAGCATGTCTATCTCCGGCTTCTACAACATTAACACGCCATAAGAAGGTTGTGCACAAAACCGTCAAAAAAGGGGAATTACATACGCGCAGTACGAAATTCGCCTCTTGGCTGTAGCCGAGGATCTACCCCCTTGCCCCTACGGAAGCCTCCTCTTGAAGAGCTGGTGTGTTCTCTATTAAAAACCCTTTGACAACTACTAAAGGGGCAAAAGGAGTAACAAAAAGACTGAAAGCTTGACTTTTTTATTTTGTCTGACTCCTTGGCAAAAAGGGAAACTTACCCCCAGTGGTAGTCTGAATGAAATTCTCGAACTAAGAGCCAAAAAGGGTAACAGCTTTAAAAGGTAATTATTACAAAGTACACTTGGAGTCTGCATCCGCTGACCAAGAACATAGACATAAAAACACCTGTCCACTATAATCAGCGTGAAAAGCTTGAAATTCACTGATGCAGTATCTAAAGATGCCTGGCCAATGAACTCCAAAGATCTTCCGATGTGATCTGTCAAAATTATGTGGTCCATTAGTAGCCTATTTTCCTGTAGTCCTCTGGCCAAGTACTCTGCCCATGTATGATAGCCTTATTGACCCAAGCTGTGGGTACATTTGGTCTGACTGCCCAACGCGACATATACTCAGCGTAATAGAAAGTCATATTTTTTATCAGTGGCATACTTAAGGGAAGTTGCATCCTGCAATGGAATGACAGTAGGCTTAGTTAAATTTGCAATAGGAGGGTCAACTACGGGGGAGTCTCCCATTTTGCTGACTCCTCAGCCAGTGAGTGATACAAAAATTAGAATTTTGATGGCATACTGAATATGTGGCCTGACTTCTGCCAAGCGTCCGCAATTAGCTCCAAAATGTGAGGGGAGGGAAAAAACTGATCACCTGTCACTTGTGTTTCTTGAACAAGGAGAAATCAGCAGACTCTGTAGGCTCTGGCTCTGCAAACCCCAACGTCTGGTGAATTGCTTAATCAAATACTGCACATTCTGTGTCACAGAGGGTCTGTGACACACTCCTACTCAGAAGAGACCTCTGACAACCCCGCAGGTGTCTGACTGATCTCTTGTACATGACATTTACTTGTCATTTCCTGTAGGATGCTAAGTATGCGTTCCAATGAGGCCCTAGCTAGACCATAAGCGGACTCAGCAAGCTATATCGCTACACCTGGATGGTACCGACAGTGTTTGTAGATAGGGTGGTGGTGTATTAGAAGAATCAAAAACTTACCCCTTGATGTGTCAATACCCAGGTAAGCTCTACAACAGAAGAAGTGAGAGACTGAAACCAGGCTCCATTGGTGTCAGTACAGCTGCAGGCAAACACTGATCATTGTGTGTGTGTGTCTTAACTTTTCTTTTTTTAAATTCCTCTGACTTAAAAACACACTTATTTAAATGATATAAAGGGTACATAGCTAGCTCTAAATATGTATTAAATAATTAGTAATGAATTACAGTTAAACAGCTATCTAAGCAGTAATGATGTAACTGCTACCGCAGCACAGCAGGGGACTGAAGGAAGGAGGAGGAAATTTTTTGAGATAGAAGAAAAACTGTCCCCTTCTTACTTACAGTTCTGGGAATTTTCATATGGAGACCCCCAAAAAAATGGCCGCCTGCTGCATGTCTTCTCCTCCTCCTGTGAAGTGAACGCAGCCACAGCTGTACTCTCCGTATTCAGGAGATCTTGATGTGGCTGCAGTCCTCCCCTGCCAAGTGTTTTCTGCTGAAGCATACCTTCTCAGCGGTGGGAGGGAGGACTGGCTGCGGCTCCAGCTAATGGCAGGTGTCAGGGAAGTCTGCAGGCTACTTACCCTCACTCAGAGACCCAGTGTGGAGGAAGCCCACGGGCTATCCACTGCTGGGAGGAATTCCATAGTAACGCTACCAAGTCTCCTTATGGGAGGCTGAAGAAAAAAAAAAATTAAGTAAAAAATATATCTAAAAATAAGTAAAAAATAAATAAAAAAGGACAGAGCCCTATGAAGCATGCCCTATTCCCCAGGTCACTACAAAAATTGGATGCTTCCCTAAGGGGAGGTGGGGTGGGCATAGTAGGGGAGGAGAATAAAATTTTACACTTTAAAGGATGAAGTGCTCCACAACCACCTACTATACCCAATGTCTTGCGGTGTCTCCCAAAAGGATGTCAGAGAAATAAGATCCAATGCGGAACATTTGAAATGCAAGGTGAATTTTACACATTGATAGAATAGTTATGATCATGTTTGTACCATAATTGTAGTATCTACTTATCAAGCAAGGATTTTTGACGGATTACTTTTATTAAGTCAGAAAAGATTGGACTATATGTATATAGAGTATGAGACTAAGGGCCAGATTTACTAAGCTGCAGGTTCGGAAAAGTGGAGATGTTGCCTATAGCAACCAATCAGATTCTAGTTCTCACTTTGATATTACATACTTGAGAATGTCAGCTGTAATCTGATTGGTTGCTATGGGCAACATCTTCCCTTTTCCTAACCCGCAGCTTTGTAAATCTACAAGCCAGGGAATGTGGAAGTTTGTGCAAATGTCAATGGCCCATATTCACACTTAAGACCATGCGTAGCAGGTCCTTTACACAATCTACGTACCAGTTCGGTACAAGTAGGAGGGAGGAGGTATTTAGATTAGCCGGGGAGGGTGGGGAGAGGCAATGTCCATGCGGACATTGCTTGGAGAGATAAGGTACTCAGAAGTGCCATAAGGTACCTAAAAGGGAGGGCGGATAGGGGCAGGATGGGTGAGTTAGGAGCGGATCTGTCCGCACTTATCTCACCTGGATTTGTGAATACGGCTCACTGTCATCTTCCCACGTGGAAAACCAATTTAAGCATCTTTATAACGTTTACATTAGAGTAAAAGTTTTCCACAATCACCTATAAGGCCCTCTCTTCCACCACGGTTCCCTACATTTCCTCCCTCATCTCGACCTCCCATCTAGTGACCAACCACCTCACCTTCCCCCTGATTACCATCTCTCATACCAGCATGTTGCGTTACAATAGGTAATAACAAACAGACTGGGTGGAAGAAAGGTAGAATGGATGTGTGCACGCATATAGAAGGAAAAGCGATCTGAATGCAGGTAAATGGGTGACAATCGGATCTGTGGGTCCTGCCCATTATCCCTATTTCATTATTATTACTACAAAATCAGTTATGTAAATTTTCTAATCATATCATATGGGGTGCAGCTCTGTGGACAGTAACTAAACAACATACCATATTTTTTTTCAAACAGTTCTTCCACCTGTTTTCTTAGCTCAGTAATCCGTGCATTCCATTTATCTGAAAGAAAACGATTGAAAATTAGATAATACATTTTGGATAAAAAAAAAAAGAGATAGTTTGCCTTTCACAATTTAACAGGTTCTTTTACCACCATATATTTTTTGTACTTGGAAGATATAGAAAAAAATAAGAAAAAATAATTTACCCAAAAGTTACTGTCATCATGTATGGAGTCCTCTACATTCACCTAAGTGCATATTAATGCATGCTCTTACACTAAGGACAGTACTGAGCGACTCTCTAGAGCAGGCCTGACCAACCTGTGGCTTTCCAGGTGTTGTGAAACTACGAGTCCCAGCATGCTTTGACTGCAGAAGCATAGCCTATACCTGACAAAGCATGCTGCAAATCGTAGTTTCACAACACCCGGAGAGCCACAGGTTGGCCAGGCCTGCTCTAGAGATTCAGATCTCTTCTATGGAAACCCCAGTAAACTTTTCAAAGGAGTTAACTTTATACTTCGGAAGCTGACAAACGCAAACATTCATGATCCTGTGTGAACGGTGGCCAAGCAGCAATATTAATTGAATCACCAAAATGTATTTAAATATACTGGTTTTAAAACCAATTAAGGACTAATGGCTTATATTAAATATGAGTTATAAGCAGCCACTACAGTTTATAAACGTGCCTTAGAGATAACATTGCAAAGTGTTACCAATATATTTTTATAGTGTGTAAATAAAGAATATAAACTTAGCAATGATCAATAAGTCAACAGATCAATGAAAATACACAAACAACTGTTTAATTGGCGTTTAGCACGGCCATACCGTAAAATGTAAATAATAACCTCTCTTCCTTGCGGTTGCACCCATGTCTCATCTCTGATACAGATACAGAAGTGTTGTTGCATGCAAAGGCAAAAAATCCAAATCTAGCAATCAGAAAACACCCCCTTACTGATAGGCTGGATCCAGTCCAATGTGCTCTTTGCAAAACTCATTTTACTTATAGAAAAACACAAATCACCATTAAATATAAATGTACACAATCAGGTTTTCGATTAAGGTAGTAACTTTACCAAAATTAAACTCCCGTGTCTTCCTCTTGCATTGTACTGACTGCTCATTAACTGGCTGCAGTTCTGTGCTTTTCTGCTTCTTATAAGGAGGCACATATTCATCCTCTGAATAAAAGAAAAGTCAGACGAGTAAACACAGGACATACAGATAGGAGGCCAATGCTGTGGAAACAAAATGGAACTGGAGAAAAGTACTTGATTAGAATATTGATGAAAAAAAAACTGAAAAACCAACTAAAGACAAAGGTACAAATGGCATGCTCTTGTTTAAAAAGCCAGGCATCAATAAATAGTTTTACTAAGCAACACTAGGTAAAAGATTGTTTGGAGACAAAGAGGAGTGGAGTGATCCTCTGCCCCAGAAACATAAGAAGAGATGATCTGAATGTCTCCCCCACTGTATCTAATTAGAATCCTAACACTGCATGTATTTGGAAACAGACACGCTGAATACAAATGCTCACTTTGCAAACAAAGACGACAGTGAGTTGTTTATTTCATAAAAGAAATGCACCAGAATATTCCCAAAATATTATTAATTAGCATACATAAAAAACAAGATCTATGTTTTAATTGTTCCTGTTCAAATAATATTCACTATTATTTGACAATTAAGAGCTACTTGACATCTGTATTCAGCTTTCTAATTGGATTGAGCTGGATCCAGACTAGGATAAGAAAACGGCCACTTTCTGCACATGCACGTCACAATTTCATTACAGATCAGGATCCGCAAGATCCAGACTTCTGTGCTTTTAGTGAATCGGACATGTTTTGATGGTGGGCGCCAGACCTTCCGTTGTTACAGATCTAGACTTTTTTGTGATAATTTTTTAATCCCTAGGATCCGCATGTCTCAACGAGCTAAACACCCATCACACTATCCAGACATCAGACCCATCCCCATTTTAGGTGAGCACAAATCAGAGTCTTAGAGTAGGGACTATGGGACGGAAATCTGTGCTCTCACAGAACTCTCTGAGTGTAGCGCCAGTGTACGTCTGGATCCGTTCTTAATTATTAACCTAATCCATAGTTCTCATCATTACATTTTTTATATTTTACTGTTAACTGTTACATTTGAAAACTATTATAAGCAAATGGCATCACATCCAATCTTGCTCACCCCTCTCCCTATTTCCAAAAATGTAAACAAACAAAAACTATAGGCTGGTAATCAAAGGTTCGCTAATGCATCGGGGGAAAACCAATACATGGTATTGTAACAAATAATGTCATTGTATGAATATGGAAGATCACTGGGAGACTGAATGCATTAAACACAACTCCTTTTATCATGTGCAATAACTAAGACTTCAGCAGACCTTATAAAACACTAATAAAATTTTTCAAGATCAAGTATGAGCTTGTTTCAAGTGCAGCTATTTAGGGGAATATTCAGTCATGGGATAGCTCATAAATATTGGAAATGGACGATAGGGGCTCAACTTATATGGGATTTATGAAAACTTTGATACCCTCAGCTGCATGCACTGCCTACACAAAGTAAACAAAGCCATTTTGTGGGAGGATACATTTTTAAGAATGCATCCTATCAACCAATTACCTTAGCAAAAAGCATATAATTGTTTTTAATAATAAGTTGATATTACAAAAAAGTATCTTTTAAAGCAAGTATCTTGTTTCAATGCCATGTGTTTGCTTTTCCATAACAGCATTCTGGAGCTTTAGTATGCTGTAAATCCTGCTTTCTCAGTGATGTTACACATTCTTGTATTCCCAAAAAGAACAAGGTAAACCCAGCCAGAATTTAAACATTCATCCAATCTTTACAACAAAAGGTTGCTAATTATTAAATGTAAAAAATTTCTACATTAGTTTTTAAAACACTTTCTCAATTCTATCTTATAAAAGAATGACAAAAATAAGAACTACACAACATATCACAAATAAACTTAATTCAACCATCTATCTACTTAACATATAAACAACAAAAACAATAATACATACAAATAATAAATAATAATAATAATAATAATAATAATAAATACAAGCCAGCAGTTAATATATTTTATTACAAAATACCTCAATCTGCATTGGACAAAGGAAATAAATTAGATTGGGAACACAGCAGAACAGCAAACACATGAAGAAGTAAAAAAAATGCACTATTTATTGTGTAAGGCTGTACTACCCACACACAATATCATAGGATTAGTGTGTTTCTAATTCTCAGTTGTCTATATAGGTACCATAAATTATTTAAACAGATAACATGTGCTAATATATTTACATCAAACTAATTTCTAAACCAAATAACTCAATTAAATCTATACAATTTAAAAGGGATAAAACATAGCTTTACCAACTATTTATTTTGTGATCGTCACACGGAAATAGGAATATAAAAAGTTATGAGGAATATGGGGAAAGAGATGTCAAAAGGTAAATTGATGAGTAGATATAGAAACACAACTCTACATTCATATTCATGGACACAGCAAATTAGAAACAATCAGTATTTAGAGCAGACAGCTTTCTTTTCTTCCCACAATATGTAACAGTTGCTGGAAGCGATGAGGCACACTGGCTCCTCTGATCACATCTAGTTTCAGAGACCTGCTGTCTCTTGCTGGATTTGAAGTCATATAACCCAGTGTAGTCACTGTTCCCATTAGTGGAGATGTGATCTACATCAAGAAGGTTGTGTAGAGAGCCAATTTCAAAACATTTTACATTGGAAGAGACCTGGGAGACCCTATTCTTAGATGCTCCATATATACTTGGTGTCATGTTCTGTGAATTTGTCTTACAATACTGATTAATGTTCTGTTGCTTATCTGAAGTAGAAATCTTTGCAGCCTCATTTGGCACATTTGATTTAGTATACTCCACAACATGGTTGCTTGTGCTTAGTGCAGACAAGTCGGACTCCTGAAGCTTCTGGAGTAGGAGTTTAGTAGCGCTGTAGTTTGTGATCCGACGAGCCGTGTGGATGCCAGCTCTTTGAACCATGGTTTTTAATATAGTCTCAATAGAATGAATACCAAGAGCCTGGTTCTTGTACCACTGTGGATCTACATGCTGCAAGCTGGGTTTCCAGTTTATTGCCAGATAGAACGGTGCACTAGGCTCAAGCATTTTTGGAGGTCTGTGGTGAGCAAACATTTTGTAGTTCATAACAGGACACCTTTCAGGGGTATCAGGGCTGGCGAATGCTTTAGGCCTATGTTTAAATTCAGGCTGTCTGACGTTCACATTATTATTTAGTTGCCGTTCCTTGTCATACTGGAGGTACTCACTGCCATTTTCATCTTTGGTAAGAAGTATATCCCCCCAACGTAGCTGCCTCATTTCAATGTTGCCTCTTATTCCAAAGTAAATACAATTATTTAGCCACATAGTATTCTGCAAGGAATAAGCATTATATGGCCCCAACTGTTTAGTGACATACAACTGGTGAATCAGATCATCAGTTAACTCATCAGATGCATTCTGCCTGCATCCTTTACCTTTTGTCTTTAGTTCTCTCTGTTTTAATTTTAAAGCCTCCCTTGTGGGTTTAAAAATGGCATCAGTGGACATACTACTAGGATAGTTTACTTGTTTAAGATAGCGCTCCGTGCTTTGGAAAATTGACCTCAGTGTTAATGGCTCATATTCACTGTTATCTTTCTTCTTGACATTGAGCAAGTAGTGTGACATCAGCCGGCTGAGCTCCTTTGGTGGTATGTCATAAATAGGTCTTACTTCATTAAAATTCACAGAGAAGTAGGCTTGAAGGTTGTGGATGTCACACATGGTTTTCCTTAGAGTGTTCTTGTTTTCTGGTTGCTGGAGAAACGACTGGATATCTTGTGAAAACACTGAATCAAACTTATTGCTTGCGGCACTTCTGGTTCCAGGATTTATGGTCTGCTCCTCATATTCTTCTCCAGAGGAGATATCCGTAAAATATTCGTCAGCCTCCATGTTGTCCGTGGTCTGCAGAAATTCTTCTAGTAGAGAGTTAATGTGTAATATTTACTATATACATACACACATCCCTCTACAACAGTCTGATTTAACATGTTTATATTTACTACAGACAACAATGAGTTAGTAAGAAATGCAGGTGACTGCTATCAGGAAGGCATATTTAGCAATAGCACAGTATAGTAAAATGAAATACAACCAGTCACTATATATATTTTTTTTGATAAGGATTACAAAAGTTTACAACTGCCTCTTACTGATACGCAATCATTTCCTAGAGAACGTATATGTTTAATGAGTGAAATGTAGTAAAAATGATAAAGGAAATACATTCAGCTAGCAAAATAATAAGTATAATTGCAATAAAAGTTGCTATGGAAATATTTATAAAAGGAGGAATTACTCTATTAGTGTTATGTATAACAATATTTTTTTCTGATAATAATCCATATTGTAAATTCCTATTTCCACTTGAAGTATTGGTAATCAACTTTCCCATATTGTCAGAGAGGCTCCCCAAATTTTGGAAAGCATTCCCTAGCTGCCAAGAGAGCATCCTTAGCATTTGCCATGATGCAGGGCCTGATGACCTAATTCAATGCACACTGCAACTCTGCCCCTGCTTCACAATGCTGTAAATCACAGTACCGAGCAGTGAGGACGGGGCTTCAGGATGTCATATACATGCCTTCAGAGCTCATCAGTTCAAATTTTAGCAGGGACATAACAAAATGATAATTGGGTAATTTTATATTATTTTATTATATTTATAAAGCTTGCATGGAATAAAGAAAATGTAAAGAAAAAAAAAATCATTACCTTGAAAATGAAATTTATAATATTCCTGATCTTCAGACTCTTCCTTTACTACTACTGTGGTTAGTGCAAATGAATTTTCTGCAAGTAGAAAGCAAATGGACATTAGCTTTTTTCATAAAAAATATTTTGTAAAAAATAAATAAATAAATAAATAAAGGGAATGGATCCAGTGTGTAAAAATAAGAGATCATCAAGTGTAAAATTACACCTGGTGAAAACCCTGTTGAATTTCTGAGGGAGTCAAATGAATTTTATTTTTTACACAGGAAAATACTATGGGGGGGGTTTTATTGCGCACACATCAAAAACCACTTTACTTTAAACAGTTATTTAGACTTTGGTTAGGAAACATCACTTCTCAACTCTAACACGGTTTGTAAGGTGAAAACATAGCTTCCTAGTTTGTGAATTGTACAAAGTACGGCAGAAATAAGTAACATAAAATTGCTTTGTAAAATAAATCAAACATAAAATATTTATAACTTATCCTTATCATAATTGTATCTGTAAAACACAACAGGGTCCAGATTTACACCAAACAGAATGTAATGTGTCCTATATTTTCTTGTATCAAAGACTAGCCAGTCTTCCCTATGAATGCAGTGTGCTCCTGTGACAGTGATGCTCAGAACAGAAACAAACGTGTTTAAAACTGTGTATAATAACAATCTATACAAACGGAGCACTGGTTATTATGTTAACAATGCAGCACAGTGCAACTTATATAGTGTGCATAGTTCTTTATATTCATTTGCCGAGGTCCTGTGAAATCAGATGTATGTGAAACTTATTGGATAGTCAGTAAAGCCCTGGGAGAAGATAAAGGATGTATGGAAACGATGCGCCGTATGCAAAATTACTGCACATGCACAGTAGCACTTTTCTGAAAACTCTAAGCTCTGCATATGGCCCGATAAGACAAGTGATGCCAATGTCACCAAATGTGAATAGCTAAGTACACTGAAATCTCTATCATTAGTCATTTAAATGTGAATATGTTAAAACAAAAATTTTATATTTACATTATACAAATACAAGCAAAATTAGTTATTTTACTAAGCAGATCATTATCAGTTTAGATAGGTCATGCAGATAATTAAAAAAATGCAGACTTGAGGCATTTGAGATTGTCAAAAACCTTAAAAGCACAGCAAAATTGAATGAATATCATAAATGCTGATCCATACCCACATATTAGCATATACTTAGCTTGCTGGTGGTGTTGCTCATTACACAATGTTACAGACTAACAGTAAGATGTTTGTTACAATAAAAGAAAAAAAATGTATCAGTAACTTACCAGAGTCATCAATTTGTTCTGCTTTCACATGGACAGGAAAGTAGCTTTAATATGGCAAAACAAAATAATACAAGTCTCAATATAAGCAAGTTATAAATATATTTTATTATTTTGATTTATTATTTATTCAACAAAGTTATTGTAGATTTTCACCCAAAACACATTTATAATTTATTTATCACATTTATAATTACAAGAACCATGTAGTCATGGTTTTCTGTCATACATGCAGACATGAATTGACATCTGACAACTAGAAATTAGAATTCGGATCAGGGAAAATGTTATCATTTTAAGCATTGAAAAAGAAAACAGAGCTAAAGGAAAATTAATATAAATGGTAACACGGAGTACAAAGACTATTCACATGTGAAACTGGATGAAAAGCTAAAAAACTACATTCTGCACTAAACAAATGCTTATTTGCAAATTCTCAACCCACAATGTATCAGTAATACAGTGCCAAGCATGTTCATTACTGTGTTTCAAAACTATATGTAGAGCGCTACTCAAAACTCCCTGGTAAACTGAGGAATCAATTGAGTTTTTTTACCTCACAAATCCTGTGATATGGTTAATTTTTCTTTGTAGTATTTGCTTTCATATTTTACAACTGTGATGTGGTTAGTGTGGCATACACAACCACCACAGAAATGATGTAATGAGCAAAGAAGATTTGGAACCTCCCATACCATGACCACTAAGGACCTTTCTGATTAACTGGTTTAGGAAGGATATACATTTTATATTTACCTATTCACAGGGGCGTAACTAGAACTTTGTGGGCCCCATAGCAGAATTTTGAAGAGGCCGCCAACTCAGGTCTCCACCATATATATAAACCTCCTCAATTATCTCAAATATACAGCTACAGTAACCAGCAGCCTCCTGAATCCTGAAATGGTGCCTGGTGACGCCTTCACGTCAGCGCCATTGCAAAGAATGATAGACGAGCTGGAGCTGATGTTTCTTTATCAGATCAGGAGCACTGTGGAATCTCTCTGCAGCGCTGCTATAGAGAGTCACGGTGGATGGGTTGTCCATCCACCATGACCCTCTGTTGCAGCACTGCAGAGACAGAATCCACAGTGCTGCTTAAGAACCAGGCAATACCAATACAGGTGTGGTGAGGGTGATTGCCAAGCCCCCTAAGCGTCCAGGCCCCACAGCAATTGCACCCCCTATAGTTACGCCCTTGCCTATTCATATTATGGTTCCCACAACATAATTAAACCACAGGCAAAAACAGGCAGGAGATGGATGCTTTACTTTACCAGCCTGTTTCATGTTCCATAGTCATAGTCATAGGCTGCCATGTAAATGGCATTTTACCTTCTATGGGCTGGATCCAGACTTAAGTAAGTGCTTGAACTTTACTCCTTACTCGTTACTCCTGGGCTAAACCATGATAATTGCAGGGTTAGTCCAGTTAATTGTATTCTTTGCATGCAGAGATATACCTTTGAATCGCTTACTGCACACAGATACTGACCATTTTTACTAACACACTGTTATTTAGACTTGGGCTGGGAAGCTTCACCTCTCAACTCTAATACTGTTTGCAACAGATTAAATATGACTCTCCTGCAATCAACATGGTTTAGCCCAGGAGTAACTAAGTTCAAGCACTTAAGTCTAGATCCAGCCCTATGTTTATAATAGTTATTTAAAAAGAAATGAGAAGAAATAGAAAAAAAAGAAATATAATACAATGCAAACAGCAATGTGTGTTTTATAATGATTTTAGAGATGCATAGATGCATGTGTATGCACAGATAACAGGGTACCCTTAACAATAATACTAATTGTTGAACTGGTAGAATGAAAAAAACCATGCCCCGTTAAAAAAAATATTGGATACATAACATTTCAAATTATAGACTGCATTCATTAATCATTGTAAAATGTGCAGTAACAGTGAATAAAGTGGAATAATAATGTGTCAGTAAAAGAAGAGCTCACACTTTAAAGTAATATGAATGGATACCTTTCTGAAAAAGATGCTTTTGTTTCCATTGTGGTGCTTTCATCTACAAAAAAAATTACAAAATATATTTACAAATAATTATCATATAATGTATATGTGATGCATAAAATAATAGTAATGCTAATTGACTTTATAATATATATTATATTTACATTTTTTATTTAGGAGGGATCACAAAATAACAATAATGTAAACCACAGATAAAGGTTAACATAGTAAAATGTACAGTATTTATATTATGTAAATAATGCAAGTTCTTTGCTAAAAATAGATATTTTATAGTCATATTAGTTGTTATTCAGGGGATATTAAATTACAATAAGGTCAAAATCAATCATTTCTTTTTGACATTATTTACCTTTTGAGTTGCTACTATCGAGAAATGGTCTGAAAATTCAGAAAAAATAAATAATAATAGTTTTATATAATAAAACATATACAACATATATGAAATATATAGCAGGTAAAAGAGAATCTGGTTACTTCACATATTTACAATATCCAAAAAGTATTTATTTCAGTTGTAAAGCAGATCTGTCCACTACATATTAAACAGAAAATAAAATAACTACATAAGTACAAATATGTTATATTTATTTACTAGAACCTACAAAATACCTTCATTTATCTAAAAATGTAAAAAAATAGATTTACTCTGCCTAATTACATGAGATTAGATAAAGACTCCAAAATTAAATTTAGAAACACGTTATTGAAGGACGTTAAAAAAAAGAAGGCATGCCAATTTTATCATCTGTTGTATATAAATAACTTTGCATAGCATTTTGATTTTGCACAGTCTGTCCTATGGATATTCGTTATATCCAAATTGCATGAGAAGTGAAACGTAAAAAAAAAATGCAAATATTTTCTTTACCGTTTAATACTAAAGGATATCCTGGTTTTGTTAGCCAAGATCTGCTGTATAGTGTTAATGTCATATTTTAATGGATCCTTGATTGGAACTTCCTCTGGGAGGCCACTCAAAATGACAGCAGTGGGGTCTTTGGTCATCTTGTCATAAGGGACAGGCACTGGGGTGGATTTTCCTAAAGCTTTACCTAGTAAAAATAAATAAATAGATAAAAAGAACATCGGGCTGGATCCAGAACTACGTCCGTCTTCCATAGACGGATGTAATTCAATGAACAATAGCTACTGCGCATGCGTATCGTTTCGATTTCTTTTAGACCGCATATACGCAATCTACGTATCGAAACGATATGCAGATTACGTACAATAGCTACTACGCATGCGCAGTAGCTATTTGTTCATTGAATTACGTTTGTCTATAAAAGATGGACGTAGTTCTGGATCTACCCCATTATGTTTAGGTATCATTTATATTGTATATAAGCAACTTGCAAAATACATTAATTATAACAATTATTACAATGGCTTAGTTTTTCTTTTCAACCCTATGGTATACAGCAAAACTTGGTTTCTGACAGTTGCGTATGTAAAAATGTTCAGTAGCACAACAAAATGTAATATAAGGACTTGTAAAATAAATCTGGGAATAGCTTAGCACATATAATCAAGAAAGGAATGCAATCTCAAAGGTCAACAGTTATTTGGAAATGGACGATCTGCTGTCCAAACCAGGGGCGCAACACATGGTTCCAATGGCTTGAATTTCGACCCAGCGACAACTCTTTGTCCCACACTTCCCCATCTAGGAATTGAAGTTTCTCCCTATTCTTACAGTTGTGATGTAAATGTTTAACATGACACCTGAGACCTACCAGTTATCTGCTCAAAATTTCTGTGTTCTGTTCTATTACCAGAGCAGATCTTATTAATAGCTCCTAGTAGCATCTATGCATTTTTTAAACATCCTTCTTCCACCCTTAACCCCATTTCTTTCCCTTCACTTTTCCCAAAAAAATATATAAAAATATAGTACAGGAAATTATATGCTTCTGTTTAATCAACGTGTGATTTCAATAGACTGCCTCGTAATATATATTCTTCTGATTGCTGCTGTTATTTTGCTTAACGAGTAGGCAACTTATGTTTTGTATACATCTGAAAATGTTGTGTAAACACACGTATTGTTATATTCCTGGAGTGTTAGTAAAAAATACTTTACACAAAAAATAAAGGGATGCACTTATTAAGCTTATAAGAGGTGATATTTATACTTTTTTACTTACTAGCCAATGTAACAATTTTTTTCACAATAGATTTCTACATGACTTTCAGTCTTGAGCATGTCAATTCATTCATACACCCTACACAAGATACCGGCAGCTCTGTGTGACTACCCGCCAACCCATCTGTTTTGCTGATATTGTTTGCAAATTACACACCTATACACTTGTTTATTGTGTGTTCGGAGCAAAAATCGCTGAAAAATACTCTATTGTTTGCACAACTTTAATAATGTTTATAGTAAGTCCTTCATTAAAAGGTAGCATAGACCAAAAAGAGTAATAAAAAATATTGGATGTTTCACAGCATCTTGGGCCCTAAGGTTACAAGTAAATGGGCAAATAAGTTCACCTGGCCCATTTTTGACAGCTGCCATTTGAATTAATTATTGTATTAATTATGTATTCTCCAAGAAGTAGAAGAAATCAGCAATCCTTTTCACTGTCAACTGGAGACTATTGTAAAGAACTTTATTTATTCTTCAATAAAGAAGTACTTCAGGACACAGCTTATTACACTGGCTACATTATTTTACTAGTACTTTCTTTCTGAGCAACATGCATTTGAATGTGTCTTTAGAACATAAGAATCTCTGTAGAAAAGACTTCTATTTCAGAGCTGTGTTTGTAACTCACATACTGATTCTATCAAAAACCATGTTATATTTACACCAACTGCTAGCATAAAAGCAACACACATATTGTTATTAATAACTAAAGAACATGTATTAAACACTCAATGGAGTTCCCAACAAAAATGTGCACAAACAAAATCAAAAAAGATTACAAAAAGGTCATAGTACCATAGCAAACGCAGAAGAAATCTTCAAGCGATTTTCTAGATTCTCTTTCTGTTAGCCCAAATGGTTCTGCTTCCGAAGCACAGACATCATCCAAATTGCCTGCAACGAAGACCAGAACTTACTGGAATATTAACATTTAATAAAACACAAAATAAATAACACTTCACAAACAAAAAATTGATTGCAGCCTCTTTTTACATTGAGCATGGTGCATATCAATAGTAACAGCTCAGAATGCAAGCTGACACATCCGAACTTAAGATCTAAGCTGACACATCCGAACTTAAGATCTAAGCTGACACATCCGAACTTAAGATCTGGGTCAGAAGTAGACTGACTCAGGCCCCAGAGCAAGGAGGCAGGGCTTGAGTCTGGGTGGAGGGATTGGGGATGGCTACATACATAAATACATTGAAAGCAGATGCTGCCAGTGTAAGTATAAGCAACACTCAGCATTTATAGACTGAGTACTAAGCACTGTCACATGCTGCCAGTTTCAGACAACTTAGAATTCCCTAGGTGCAAGGTGGGCAGTAGCCAGGGCCCCCTCTGAGCCACTAGCACGTCCTTCAGTTTACAGCCCTACTTAATATATACCGATAAAGACTTCTATCCTTCTGTGAATTTCTGTGCATTTCAGATGTAATATTAAGGTAGCCAATAGCTCAGTCATGCTAGTGGAAGCGGTTTAAATCAGAATGCATGCTTGTCTACATTCTCCACCAGCCTGCAACTTTACACATTTTCATTATGTCACAGTCTTATTGACTGCCAAATAAAACACAATTAGATATCCTATCATTGAAATGAGAAAAAGAACATAAATATAAATCCTTATCTGGCACACTACAGCTACAAGGCCATTAATGGTAAACTTAAGGTATGCTTAAGTCTACCCATTCATTAAGTCTACCCATTCATTCAGTTATATGGTACATCCATTGGAGGCTATGCCCTTGCTGTTCATAACTTCACTCAAACTAGGTGCTAGCGACTGTAATGCTCATTTTATGGGGAGCTGTGACTGCCTATAGGAGCTAAAACACAATTGTGACTATCTTTCTAAAACAGTATCTTCGCAGCTAAAGCCTTAATTATGCAAAAATCACAAACCAAAAACAATCATGCAAATGCATATTTCATCAATATATATCTGATAATACTTACAATATTGTATAAAATCTCTCTGGAGATCTGTCCTGGTGTCTAAGAAGGCTTTGCCTTTCTTGCTGCCAACAACCATAGCTTCTGAGTTATATACAGCAATGCATGCTACTTCTGCCTTCACCCTGGCAAACTCCTTGCACTACAGAGGGAAATGCCATAAGTCCGATTACAAGATTAGTAAATGTATTACATAAATAAAACACATCAATGGGTAAGAGAGACACACAGATGGGGCTTTATCCAGACTTCCGTGCATTTTAAGTACACAATGAGGTCTGAACTACACACGGAGCCGGGGAGTAAATTTTCCTGTCACTCTCCTCTGTTGTGTGTAGTTATGGACACTTTAAGTTTTATGTGGAAAACATGCGCATGGGACTA
>WWET01001603.1:126420-137343 GCA_011038615.1 Limnodynastes dumerilii
GAGACAGGGGGGCCCTATGAGCTAACATTAAGAGCATAGTGTCTATACCCCATAATTATTATACTGCGACCCTTCATTCTGTATTCCCATAATTATTACACTGTGCCCCTTCATTCGGTATCCCATAATTATAACACTGTGCCCCTTTATTCTGTATCCCCATAATTATTACACTGTGACCCTTCATTCTGTGTCCCATAGTTATTACACTGTGCCCCTTTATTCTGTGTCCCCATAATTATTACACTGTGACCCTTCATTCTCTATCTACATAATTATTACACTGTGCCCCTTCATTCTCTATCCTCATAATTATTACATTGTGACCCTTCATTCTCTATCTACATAATTATTACACTGTGCCCCTTCATTCTCTGTCCTCATAATTATTACACTGTGACCCTTTATTCTCTATCCTCATAATTATTACACTGTGCCCCTTCATTCTCTATCCTCATAATTATTACACTGTGCCCCTTCATTCTCTATCCCCAACTCTTTACTTACCTTTTATTTCCCTGCTTTCTTCTATCTTCTGCCCTCTCTTTTTCTTAATCCTGTGAATCACAGAGATAAATCTTCTTGCTCTGCAGCTCTGCTCTTGCCTTTCTCGAGGCTTGCCTTAGGCTGGCTCTCAGTCTTCTTGCTCTTGCCTCTGGCCGTCATCGGCGTCTTGCCGCTCTTCGCGCTCGCGGGCAATCCTCCTCAGTCCTGACTTTATGGCTGGGCGTGATGACATCACACCCGGCTGACACACATGAAGGAAACGGGTAAGAGGAAGTCAGGACCCATGCAGCTCACATTGCTGGAGCCGGAAGTTGAGTTTTCATATATATATTTTTTTCCCCTATATTGTAATTGTATGAAAAGTGATGCTTGCAGGTCGGACTGGGGCATGTAGGGCCCACCAGGGAATAATGGGATGGGGGCTCACCATATAGTCAGTGGGTGTGGTCAGAGGGTCAGGGCTGGAAGATGGCTGCATCAGTGATACTTAAATCTGATCACCATACAATAAGGACCACTTAAGATAATAGCAACTTCATCCTAGTTACCGACATACAATACAGACTATATCCTAGCTATTGGTACCATACACACTGCACCGTAGTATCACCATATAATACACATTGCATCCTAGTTATCACCATACAATACACATTGCATCCTAGTTATTGCCATACAATACACATTGCATCCTAGTTATCACCATATAATACACATTGCATACTAGTTACCGCCATACAATACAGGCTATATCCTAGCTATTGCCATACCATACATACTGCACCCTAGCATCACCATACAATACACATTGCATCCTAGTTATCACCATATGATACACATTGCATCCTAGTTATCACCATACACCACACATTGCATCCTAGTTATCACCATACAATACACATTGCATCCTATTTATCACCATATAATACACATTGCATACTAGTTACCGCCATACAATACTGACTATATCCTAGCTATTGCCATACCATAAATACTGCACTCTAGTATCACCATACAATACACATTGCATCCTAGTTATCACCTTATAATAAACATTGCATCTTAGTTATCACAATACAATATACATTGCATACTAGTTATTGCCACACATTACACATTGCATCCTAGTTATCACCACATAATACACATTGCATCCTAGTTATTGCTATAAAATACACATTGCATCCTAGTTATTGCCATACAATATACATTGCATCCTAGTTATTGCTATAAAATACACATTGCATCCTAGTTATCACCATACAATACACATTGCATCCTAGTTATCACCATATAATAAACATTGCATCCTAGTTATTGCTATACAATACACATTGCATCCTAGTTATTGCCATACAATATACATTGCATCCTAGTTATCACCATATAATACACATTACATATTGAATCCTAGTTATCACAATATAATACACATTGCATCCTAGTTATTACCATATAATACATATTGCACCCTAGTTATCGCCATATAATACACATTGCATCCTAGTTATCACCATATAATACACATTGCATCCTAGTTATCACCATATAATACATATTGCACCCTAGTTATCGCTATACAATACACATTGCATCCTAGTTATCGTCATACATTACACATTGCATCCTAGTTATCACTATATAATACACATTGGATCCTAGTTATCGCCATACAATATACCTTACATTTTAATGACATACAACAATAGTGTTATTTTGTCAAGGGGCACTGGGCTATTTATATTCATATTTGACTTTATAAACATAGAAAATATTTTCTGTTTCTCTTCAGTCACCCTTTCCTGCCTTCTTGTGTGCCTCTAGAGCCATCCTATCTCCCCCTCCATGTGTGTGTATCTACAGCCATCCAATTTCTCCTCGGGCTAGCCTTCATGCCCCCTCCTTATGTGTGTCCATTTAGCCTTATTGTCCCTTCTTTCTGTGTGACCAGTCAGTCTCAATGCTCCCAGCCAGCCTATTGTCCCACTCTTTATTTGTATCCAGTCAGCCATATTCCCTCCTGTTTGTCCAACCAGCCATATTGCCCTTTTTCTGTGCCCAGCCAGCCTAATTACCTCTTTCTGTGTGTCCAGTCAGTCTTATTGTTGCCTCCTGTTTGACAAACCAGCCTTATAACCCCTCCTTCTGTGTCCAGTCAGTTATACCCCCTCCTTCTGTGTAACCAACCAGCCTTATTGCCCTTTTTTCTATGTCTAACCATTCTTTGTGTGCAGCCAGTATTATTGCCAGCCTTATTGCCTCTTTATGTGTATCCTGTCAGCCTTATTGTCCCCTCCTTCTGTGTCCAGCCAATCCTATTGCCCCCTCTTTATTTTTGTCCATTCAGCCTTATTGTTTCCCCATTTGTCCAACCAGTCTTATTGCCCTGTTTCTGTATTCAGTCAGCTTTATACCTCTTCCTTCTGTGTCCAACCAGTCTTATTGCCCCCTCGTAGTGCCCAGCCAATCTTATTGCCATCTTTTTATGTGTGTCCACCCAGCCTTACTGCCACCTCTTTCTTTGTCTATTCAACATTAATACCCACTCCTTTCTGTGTTCAGACAACCTTATTTCCCCATCTTTATTTGTGTCCAGTCAGCCTTATTGGCCCCTTCTTTTGTTTGTCCACCCAGCCTTATTGCCCCTTCTTCTGTGTCCACTCATCCTTATTACCCCTCCTTCTGTGTTCACCCAGCCTTATTTCCTCTTTATGTGTATCCAGTCAACCTGATTGCCCCCTTCTTCTGTGTCAAGCCAGCCTCATTGCCCCCTCTTTATTTTTGTCCAATCAACTTTATTGTTCACCCTTATTTGTCCAGCCAGCCTTATTGACCTATTTCTGTGTCCAGTCAGCTTAATACTGCCCTTCCTGTGTAGTCAACCAGCCTTACTGCCCGCACCTTCTGTGTCCAACTAGTCTTACTGCCCCTTCTTTGTATCCAGCCAATCTTTTTACCACCTCTTTATTTGTGTCCGTCCAGCCAACCTTCACTGTCTTTGTGTCCAACCAGCTTTATTGCCCCTTTCTCCTGTTTCCCATCAGTATTTTTTCCCCCTTTGTGGCCATCCTGCTTTATTGCTCCCTCTTTCTGTGTCGAGGCCTTATTGCTCCTTCCTTTTGTTTTTCCAACAAGCCTTTGTGCCTTTTTCTTCTGTGCCCATACACCCTTATGCTGGCCAGTCTGACTTTGCACGAGGAGGAGGAAGCCGGATGCCGTCGGCAGAAGGTAAGTTTTTTTTTGTTTTTTTTTGAGAGGCAGCGGGGGTCCTTGGGGAGAGGGGAGCCGGGGGCACGAGCCCCCTGTGCCCCCCCTCTTAATCCGGCACTGTATATATATACATATCAATAAGACTGTCCAGGATTGTTTGTATCTCCATAGACTTCCTATGCTGCTCACACTGTTTCACGCTTTTTTTAATCCATTTATTAATGCACTTATTTTGGGATTAATATGATCCCATGTCTTGTGTGAAGTTGTTCATAGTATCGATATTCACTATTTTTGCAGTAAAATAATATTTTTATTATGAGAGATTTTGTAGTTGCATTTTGGTGTGCTGACTTGGGTTGTGACAACCTACTGGTTTATATTACATATACATACATACATTATATATACATACACATATCTGACTCTATCTATCTATATCATCTGCAATACACACTTAATTAATCCCTTTCCTATCCTATTATTATGTAAAGCTTCCCTCTACTCTAGCTCACACTATTCTATTGTATGCATTCACACTTCATTCACACTCTATTTAAAAACTATTAACCCTTTATTAACTTCCTTCCCTCCTATTAACACCTTATATACTTTACCTGACCTTTATCTGCTTCCCTGCTGCTCTGCCGACACCTTCAAAGAAAAAAAAAAAAAGCCCTAAAACCGCAACCCACGGCAAGCAAAAAAAGCTGCGACTCAAGAAAAAAACAAGCCCAATTACGCTTGTTATAAGTGGACTTGGCAACTATGCCTGCAAACTTTACATTTGTGCCCTTCAGTTTAACATTTTAAAACCAGTGACCATCCTAGATTATAGTAAGCATCATCATAAAACACAATCTTGTGACCACAATAGAAGATAACAAATCATACTCACCACTATACAATACAGCCAAGGAGGTGTGGGGATCTATCAGTATGCAGGAGAGGGAAGTGAACTTCCCCGGTCATTCCATAGAAAGTGACGGCAGATAAGAGCCACATGGCCCATCCAGTCTGCCCAGTTGTTTATTTAAAACTATACTGACCTTAGACCCTATTTACCCTCAATTTAGTTTGAGATTTACCATTTCCTTATATTTATCCTAAGCACTCCCCTCTCTCGTGGGGGCTTTTTGGCAGTTATGCTGCCATAAGCCCACCTTAAATGAAACATGCAGATCAGTGTTTCGTACGACTGCTGATCCGCGCGTATCTACAAAACCCTGCCCCTACTAAAAATTTACATCTTCCCCCCACCCATCTTTCGTAATTTGTGTCAGCGGAGAGGAAGAACCGCCCGATCGGATGGAAATCCTCTAGTATGGAACTAAGTTCCTTATGATAGGAGTTTCTATGGCAAATTTTGCATAACATCTGGAGGGCATGTGTCAATATATCCAACTTATGCACTTTGGGGCTGATCCAGCCCTACGCTGCCCGGCGGTAATACGCCAGGCGTAAGCGTAAGATCGGCTTAGAAGCCAATCTGCGCATGCGCCGGGCAGATGTTGCCCGGCGTAGCTACAACAACGCCCGATCGTGGATTGGGCATCCATAGCAGCAGTGTAGTAATGCTGGAGGGGGCGTTCTGGAGGAACATTGGTGGACAATATTAAAAACATTGGAAAAGACTTTCTGAACATAAACCATCAGGATTTCATTTATTTTTATAACTATTTATTATTGGTCATATATCAACCTGTATACCATTAGTTTTTAGTTTTTATAGATTATTTTTACCAGAGCAGTGTTTGGTTCCTACTGCTACACTTAATCAAGTATAACACTGATAAAACATAGTTTCATGTTTCATGTTTGATTTGTGTTTTTTATAACAATTCTTTTCTAGATAATCTAACAAAACTGTTTTTTATTAGATTTTTTTTATAGATCACAATGGGTCTGATAAACAGTTGTCGGGCCGTATGCAGAGCTCCGGCCGAACTGCAGTAGAACATATTGGAAAATTCCGGCCACATATGCAATGCGGCCGGAGCTCTAAATATGGCCCGTCGTGTGGACTGATCCGCACCTAAGTCACTCCTCTTGCCCCTGAACCTTCCTCCGGTTTTTAGGTACCTAATGGCACTTTAGTGTGCCATAGGGCTACCTTATCTTACGGTGTGGAATTTCCTTTTTAAGAGAGAAACTATGCACAGAGAATGGCTCTCCCTGGGTAAACTACACGTATATTCTGATACAGAATTAGTCTCTGTGACCTGGTTGGTGGTTTATGCCATAATATAGGAGTGGATTCCCAAGCGCTCGCAGGTATGCGTGGACACAGCAGGGTTCGATATCAGATTCAGTCCTATGTTGTTAGAAACGCAATGCTAACCACAATATACCAAGTAAACTTTTGTTTTTGTTTATATACACATTGGAGTATACATGTTCCAACCACTGTAATGTTATTGGTATGTAAGTGTTTGAGTGGAGGGAACACTGCAGTGCTTGAAGTGGAAATTTAGAAATGGGTGTATGGAAAATGTCTAGAATTTGGCAAAGTAAACAGTGAGTAATCACAATGTGTACATATCATGTGGGTCAGGTTTAGAGAAATGAATATCACTATGCACGCCCCATACCCTAAGCTGAGAAAGGACACATCTATCGTGGTTTTCAGCAGATCCTTTTTATGATTTCTACATTGAATGCTCCATGTTTAATTAAATGTTTCTCCTTAACATCACCAACCATATTAGTAGTAGTATTATTGGTGTGTCATAATATTGATGCCTGGCAAATGTCACACATAATTCCTAGCAGTCAGTGAGAATGTGGCCGCTGTACTCACCCATGCAGATGTCTTCCCCGATCGTCCTATGTCTCCTGCTCTGCATAAGATCTCACACTCTCCAGCTGCTGCCAGTCATGTGACAGCTGGGTTCTCTGGAAAGATACAGTTGCCGGGGACAGAAATGATTGTGTCAGGGACCCTGGAGCCTCCATACAGACCGATACCCAGGTCTGATACTTGAGGCACCGCAGAGCAGTCGCGCTCAAAGGCTCCTGGCTCAATGGAAGAGGAGTAGGAGGGACAGTGTCTGGGTTGAGTCAAAATACAGACGACTGACAGAATATAAGAAGTGCCGGTATACTATACCAGGGCATACCGGCCCACATCAAGCACTGGTACAGAGTACATCAGTGTGTGAGTTTGTGACACAAGTGACCACACAGAATGATGGGAGACTAGTTTTGCATTAACCTGTTTGCTTTAACTTATAAATTGATCTACGCACCTTCTATTTTGTGTATCTTATTTAGTTATGGGAAATTAGACCCAAATTTACTAATAATATTGGACAGGCTTCTGTCAGATGCATTGCTTCCATTATTTTGTACTGCACATTTGCAACCCACATTATTGCCTATATATCCTAACTTTGTACTACAGCAATTTCAGGTTGTCAGAAGTTTTAAGGTAGTATCTGGCTTTTGGAAATCCATCCGGGACGAGAGGAAGTTGTCAAAATAGGAACGCTCAGATGTCTGGACACTGCATCTCAGTGTATACAGAGCCTGTGATTGGAAAACGCCCAATTTTGGCCTTTTGCACATGCGCATGGCAGAGTTCATTACCAGAATGCATCTGCTAGATCCTGCCATCATAGGTCTCCTACAGCAAGGCAGGAGCAAGCCAAGGTGAGAGATTTACATTATACAGTAAGGGCGTGTCTGGATTTGGTTCATGATCTCTCTCTTTTTTTATACTTTGTTGGCACAATGGAGAAAATATTCAAATACAGAAAAATGACGAGAATAAGAAAAAATTGTATTTCCAAATTGCAATACAACAGCACTTGTCGTAAGGTAATGACTATACAGAATAATTTCACATATAATATGAAACAATCAAGTTATAGTTTGATATGATGTTCTTCAAATATTAAAGTTCAGGTTGTTATTGGTTCAGGTGCCTCCAGACATCATCGGATAATAAATTTCATGATAAAAGATAAAATAAAAAAAGAAATAAAGTGAACCTGCAACACCCGTAATTAGGCTTCGGAGGCGGGGTGATCATTTAAAAAATGTGCCGCTGTAAAAGACAGGACCTGGGGCCTCATTTACTAAGGGACGATTTTGTTAAAAAAGTCTCTGGATTTACTAAGGGGCGATTAGAGCTGACGCTTTTTCAACTCCATCGATGTGTGGCGATTAAACTCGAGTGAGTTTATGTTAAACTCTGGCGAGTTTGTGATTGAGTGTGATTTGGAATCGCCTGTGTTTAAATCGCGGTCCCGATTTTTTGTAATGGTAGAGATACAAATTTTGCTGTTCATTAAGGACGATTTCACAGAATCGCGGTGAAATCGCCTAGAAATCACCAAAAATAAAATCGCAGCCAGAGAGGTGCGATTCTATTGTGATTTCCTCTCGGGACTGACAAAAACACATGCCCGTATAAGAGACGTGTTTTTGTCTGTGTAAAACCTAAGTGCTGCATGGCTGAAAGCCTTAGCCATGCTGTACTGATATAAATTATACTCTGCATATTACATAGGAAGGCCTGGTTAACTGGTCAACACTCCGAGAGCCACAAGTTAGCCAGGCCTTCCTATGTAATATGCAGATTATAATTTATTATTATTATTATTATTATTGTTTATTTATAAGGCGCCACAAGGTGTCCGCAGCACCATACAAAATACAACAAAATACAGTACAGACATACAGGGTAGGGATGGACAGCATAGTATATATTAAATACAATATGACTCTAAAAATATCACAAAATAAAGTGAATCAAGCACAGAACACAAGGCAAAATGCGAGGTGTCAAGCTTGGAAGATCAGGGAGCAGGGGATAGAGCGCAGTGAGAGGTTGAGAGGGAGCCACCAGATGGTGATGGGGTAAAAGGGTAACACAGGGGGACAAAAGGGTAGGAAGAAGTGAGGGGGGAGTGGTGGAGGAAGGAACAACACTAGGATTGAGGGCCCTGCTCATATGAGCTAACACACTATGTGGGAGGGAGGAATTTACAGAAGACATAAGGAGGGTGAAGGAAGTGGACTGCTGGTGTTAGCAGAGGAGAGAGGGAAGGGATAGATGAAGGATGAAGTGAGGATGTTAAGTGGAGGAGGGGTAGGCTAGTCTGAACAGGTGCGTTTTGAGTGAATGCTTGAAGACCTGCAATGTGGTGGAGAGTCTGACTGAAGAAGGGAGGTCATTACAGTGTAGAGGTGCAGCACGGGAAAAGTCCTGGATACAGGCATGAGATGTGGTGATCAGTAAAGAGTTCAGAAAGTGCTGGTTAGCAGAACGAAGAGGGCGGGAAGGGGTGTGGAGATGGTCTTAAAGGTGAGGGTAAGGAGTTAAAAGAGAGGTCTGAAGCGGACAGGAAGCCAGTGGAGGGTTTGACTTAAAGGAGAGGCCGAGGTAGAGTGGCATGAGAGGAAGATGAGCCTAGAGGAGCATTGAGTATAGATTAAAGGGGGGCAAGACGTGTGAGCGGGAAACCTATGAGGAGGAGGTTACGGTAGTCAAGGCGTGATATGACTAAAGAGTGGATGAGGGCTTTAGTAGCTTCATTGGTGAGGAAGGAATGGATGCGTGCAATGTTGCGTAGGTCGAAATGACAAGAATGAGAGAGGGCACGGATGTGTGGTATAATGGAAAGTGAAGAGTCAAGGATGACACCTAGGCAGCAAAGGGGATGAGGAGACAGAGGTATCACAAATGGTTATCGTGATGGAGGACGGGGAGGAAATCCTAGGAGGAGGAAAACCAATAATTTCTGTTTTGCAGGGATCTGCTATCAGTGCACCACTTAAAATGGGAACAGACCGGGGCACACCCATACTCTATATTTAAATAATAAACCCTTTTCACTTACAACCGTAACCCACCTAGCTGATGGAACACTGGATCGTAAATCGATTATAACATGCGCAAAACGCAAATGTGGGCTTTTTCTGTCCATATTTCGGAAGTTTGGAACCGGTCCACAATATCATAAATTTTATTAAAACCCTCCTTTAATTATCACTGGATAAAAGCAACAGCTGTCAGTAGAATTAAATTCTTGATCAGACCATGCCCGTTTTATTAACACATTTGTAGGATTACAAGATGCAAGAATAATAATAAAGGGACAGATCTAGACCTCAGATTTGATTACCTTACGAGTGAGGTTGGCTTCTCCACACCGTACATGCTTAGAGCTGCATGAGAAACCATACAAAGCAATTACACATTACTCCCTCATCCCCTAAAGCCTCCACCCCTTTCCTTTACCACCTCTAGTTTTTGCCTCCCCTGTGGAGTCCACTCTTCCCTTACAATTTATATTGTCTTACGCACTTTGACGTCCAACGTCATGTTTACTTCATTCTCCAACTGATAATATTCTTGTTTGTACTTTGGACATACAGTTTTTTCTGTATTCATAAAGAAAAGCTTAAGAAAAACAGCCATTATTTCACTGCATGAAAAATAAAAACAAACAATAACAATTTGTGTCCCACACTTCAAAAAATGATTTACCAAGCAACAAATTAACTTTTTTTTTCTTTTGTTCCTATGTCAGCATCCAATTATTAATTAAGAGCAACAATAACATCAAGCATACAATCATTTAAAGTCTAACTTTGAAAATTGTAAAACAATATTAAGTTAAATGGTATGCTTATCATAAATGTCAGACATGTTTCTTTAGAACTTTCTGGACTGATTATCTGATTCCTACCTCCTAAATAACTGTCAATGCTTTTGAACCATAGAACATTTGATCTTTTGAACTTACTAAACATGGACAACTCTGTACACAGATGGCACATAAATGTAGTTTAATTAAAGAATGATCACTTATAAAGCAACCATTCTCCTAACAAATTGAGATTTCAGTGTACATGTATAAACATCATCTGTGTATGCTGAAAACTAATTTTACAAGTTAAAGTCTTCTTGTAAAATATAAAAGTGCTTTATTGCAAACAAAATGCAGCTGCATTGATGTACGAAGTTATAATAATTTGTTTTACCAACTGATGTTTAATTATCATTCTATGTGTAAAATGAGTACATTTAGTATGGCTTTTGATCAGTGAGGTTTCTAGACCTAGCAGAGCCCAGAGCAGGAAAAAATTCTGGTCCAAATAATAAAGGGGCAGGCATATGGAGGCTGGATAAATAATAAAGGGGCAGACATATGGAGGCTGGATAAATAATAAAGGGGCAGACATATGGAAGCTGGA
>WWET01001603.1:137808-151546 GCA_011038615.1 Limnodynastes dumerilii
CACACACACACACACACACACACACACACACACTACCTGATCTCTCACACACACACACAAACACACCTGTACCTGATGTACTGTACAGCAGACAGCAGTAGCAGGGAGTCAGTTCACCAGGAAGTGAACCGCAGGAAGCTTTGACTCCACCCCTGATCTCTAGACTGGTCACATGGTCGCATCACAGGAAGCTCTGGCTCTACCCCCGATCTGCAGACTGGTCACATGGACGCATTACAGGTTCTACTTCAGCTTAGATTTCTATTCTTGGCTGCAGCGCAGAGTCTGTATCCCACTGAATGGCTGCCTAGGTTAGGCAGCCACTCACTGGGACACAGCCTCTGTGCTGCAGCTGAACAGTCACCACTAGCTGGGCAGCACTAGATCACCAGGGAGGCGGCCCTAAAACACAAACTGACAGTGCTGCCCGTGGGGCACATGTCATCCTGCCCCCCGACCCAGCCTGCCTCTGCGCTCCCTCTTTAAATCAGCTAGGGGCGCGCCCCGTGCGATCGCACAGCTCGCCAGCCCCTAGAAACGGCCCTGCTTTTGATTTTCTGTTACATACTTGCAGAATGCACAGAAAACATTTGATGGTTGAATTTATTGACCTATTAACTTTAGAACATTTTGGCTAGGGCCTCTTCTTTCCTGAACCATCTCATTAGAACTGTCCTTACAATAAGTAATCGTCATGTTTCAGAGATGGTTCAGACTGTTAACAAAATTCTGTCCTCTCTTTGATGAAGCCTGACTCTTTTTTTCAGGATTCCAGTATTGCTCAAAGCATGGATGTCCTGGTTTAGGGGGGATATGCAAATGTTAGAGTTTGTTGATCCCGAATTTAAGAGTCTGCTGGCTTTTCTCCTATTATCCCTTGCCAGGACAAGGGGTTAGTGTCAGGCACAGTTGGTCCTCCCATGGCTCACCTATCCCGAGACACAGCTATCTCTGTGCCCAGGAAGCCAAGGACAGGAGGAGTGATTTGGCTACTTCCCTTTTCTTATCTCAGAAGCCAGAATGGCTCAATCAGATAGGGGCAACCTCCAGCCGCAATGGCCCTGAGTTTAAACCTGATTAGATTTTAGCATTCAGCTAAATATAGTATGGCTGTTGATATATTTAGTGCATTTAAGTGGCCAGATGTACTTTATAGCTACACAATAACGGACTCAAAGTACACTCTCGTCCTTTATAGAGTGCCCTTAGAAGGGGTGATGCCCTTCAGATTCCAAGAGTAAAGGATCATTTCAGGAGTCACAGGGGCTCCTTCTTGCTGTTTAGCTATATTCAGCATATTTAACTGAGGGTTAGAGCCAGTCGTCCTTTCTGTAGCTCATATATTGCTCTTGCTGGGAAAAAAAAATCTATCCTTTAAAGAGTGGACTGGCTGTCTGGTACAGGGATTTTAAACTTGCAGGGTAATGTCCACATGACGAGACCCACATCAATGATATTGGCTAGGGATCCTGTCTCAGGCAATTTCAGGACAAGGGATTGCATCATCCCTGGCCAGTCTTGAACATAGGAGTTTCAGTCTCAGCCACCTAGACAGTTCTGCCCATTATCAGTTCTGGATGGATGTGGTTCACGGCTTAGAATGGCCCTTTATCAAAAGAGCCTTTTTCTAAACCACGTTTCCCAGGAAGGAACTGCAACTTTCTGTTCCTTCCCCACTGGAGACAGGAAAGCGATGATCTCCAGGAGGAATCCTCGGCCGGGATGGGTGAGTATTTCCCTAACTCCTATCCTAATCCGCACCCTAACCCCGTCCTTCCTTCCCTGCAGCCTGGCGCTAACCCTCCCCTTCGCCGATCCATCCCATCTCCACAGCCTAACCCTAATACTACCTTCCCCACAGCCTAACCCTAAGGCTCCCTTCTATGCTGCATCCCCTCCCTGCAGCCTAACACTAAGACTTCTTTTCTATGCAGCCTAAGACTCCACTAACCTGTCAGGTTGGGTCTGGCATCGGGTACCCCTGGGTGCTGCAGCGGGTCTTGTGTGTCGGAAGCCTAATGGATGGGTACGTTTCCAAAAGATAGATTCAGAATACTTACCCATTCATTATAAAACATTTCAAATTACTTATATTTTCACAATAGAGATAGGCGATTCCGTGGCAGTTTCAAGGTCTTTAAGAAATTGTAGATGAAGATCATCTTCAGACCTTCTTGCAGAGTATCCTACATGTACAGTCTCCTTTTGTGCGCCCTATTGAACCATGGGATCTATATTTGGTGCTTCAGGCTCTCACCAAGGAGCCTTTGGAACGGCTGGAGGCTGTGGACCTTCGATTTCTCACTTGGAAGGTAGCATTTCTACTAGCTATTTCCTCATTGCATGTCGATGCTGGGGATGCTGTGCTGTAAACCCCATTTTTTTCTGTGAACCGGGCAGTGCCAAAGATGGTTTCACTTAAACAGGTAGATCTGCTGATCCGCATGACAGAGTTAATGCAGGCTTATGGCAACATAAGCTGCCATAAAGCCCGCATGAGAGAGGGGAGCGATAGGAGGCATGCACTCTCCTCTCTCTCGCGGATGTACAGACCCCAGCACGTACGGAAAATGTGTGGAGGTCTGGATCCGGTCCCATGTTTGTGATTACAATGAGGAAATATCTGTGCTTGCATGGATCTTCCATAAATGTACAGTATTTTACTGATATGATATGATAGTACTGATATGTTGGTGTGAATGTTATTAATATAAATACACAGTATGTTGTTTCTTTGAATGCAGTATGTTCTTTGAACATGTAAAATCATGGAAATCAGTGGTTTATAGTATCCTTTTGTGTGAAGGTGCAGAGTTTTGATACATATGTCATACATTATGAAATAAATAAAAAGCCATTTATTGAAATAATACATCAAATCCAGATCAGAACAAGGCAACACATTTTATTCTAAAAAGGCCATGTTGAATGACAGAAACATATTGTAAAAATTATTGA
Source organism: Limnodynastes dumerilii (assembly GCA_011038615.1). Classification (NCBI taxonomy): domain Eukaryota; kingdom Metazoa; phylum Chordata; class Amphibia; order Anura; family Limnodynastidae; genus Limnodynastes; species Limnodynastes dumerilii. The sequence goes on from WWET01001603.1 coordinate 140,767, forward strand.
AAAAAACAAACCTAAAAGGCATTGTTACATATTGTCATATACAGTTCTTTATACAATAAATACATATCTTCAACTATAGTTCATTTAAGAAAACTAATAGTTTATTTGACCAGGAATCTGCATATTGACACCTCCGTAGTCCAACATATACATGGGCCATTGCTGGAACGAGAAAAAAAATAATTACTTAACTGATGAGAATATGACTTTCAGTATTTCAAATGGCCAAATTATTGTTTTTATTTACTCTTTATTTATGTTCTTGGAGCAAACCAATTCTAGTTTCTTTACGCTGTATTTATGTAAACATTATTCCAGAATTATTCAGGTAGTCTGACACGCTTCTTTTTGTCCCTCTAATAGTCTACACATTTTCAAATGTGTGCTGCATTTGGTAAACCATTAAGATTAATAATATTAATAATAATGATGAAGATCATATGGCTATATTAGTTTCCTTTATAGGGCCGGATCCAGACTTAATAAAGACAGGTGAATTACATAAGTGAGGTGCACAATAATTTTACATCAGAACTCACCACCCAATGCATCCATGTGGAAATCACCATACATAAATCCTTATGCTGGTCCCACATCACATTTTAATTAATAAAAAAAATCCCGTTTTGTTCTTTTCTGATTCTGACTTAAAAAAAATAGTGATTTCTGTGCCCTTCCTTAATATTTCCGCACCATACTCACAGAAATCTGCATAGTATGTGAGCCCTTACTGTACAATTACCATACCTCCCCCCTCCCACCTTGCGTATGTGACATACACACTCCGCCCAACCATTGGGAGGCATTCCCACTCAAAAAATGCAGTCTCTTTTATTGTGAGTGGAAGACGACCACTTTGCGAAGACCTGTGGTCCAGAGACATCAGAAAAACAAATATAATGATTTTGCTAAAACCAGTTTGTGAGAATATTTGACTTCTGAAGACTAAAAATAAACGTTTTAGGGTGTTGCAACTATACAGAGCACTAAAGCTTAATAGACAAATCATTATTGTTATCACATATCTTATAGGATGTATGACTAGTATCTTTTACATACCTCTAAATACACTTCCTGCTCCTCTATCTGCCTCCCATTTACTTTTTGACCACCAGTACTTTATAAATAAGTTATATTGGGAACAACTTTGGGGAGTCCTCATGGATCTAATCCCCCATTGTACTTTCTATTCACCCAGAGAAATTATATTCTGATAAGCAAATATATTGTATATGGTCATATGTACTACAAGTTGTTATTTGTATCACAATCCTTTTTATGCAAGATCACTATACAGACTATAAATAAATATATATTCATTCTTTTTTTTTTACATTTAAAATTTTAGCCATCATTCCCAGCAACTGTTATACCCTTTTAACACAAAAAACCTGGATCTCCCCTGGGAAACTGAGCACGGCTTATAGCCGTGTTGCAGCTGTTCAAACCGCAGTTGAATCTCGGGTTGTAGCCTTTCACACTGGACTCGTGTCTGCAGAGGCAGACAGTGCCCTCTATCCTTCATTTACACATTATTAATGGAACCCAGGTTGAATAACCTTGAATTAACACCACAGCAAGGGTTAGGCCATCCCAGGAAAAACTCTGGTATTGACCAAAGTCACGTACCCAGGGCAACAGGCCCGGGTTGACCCTTTCACACCGACACACGACCCGGGTTATTACCGAGTCCATAGCTCAGTGTGAAAGGGGTATTACTGAGAAAAGAAAAAAATCTAAACACATACCACTAATGACATTGGATGTGCTGGGTTAATAGGATCTACATTCGAAGAGGAAGAAGATGAGGATGATGAAGAACTGGACGATGTAGAGGATATAGAGTTCCCTTCAGAAATTCTTTTCTTTTTACGTTTGGGAGCCAAATTGTCTTTCTCTGCAAAAAAACAAGACTTTAATATCCAGTGAAACTCTGCTCAATTCAAATTATTACTAAGAATGTCAAGATATTAATAAATGGCTCCCTATATTACACTGGGGCACATAAAAACCCCAATGACACAAAAATAGTCTATGGTGCACAGTAGGACTGCTAATAAGTTGCTGTTGCTAGAAACAACACCAGGAACATGGAAACCAGAGCAAGTGTATATGAAAGTGTCCCACACACTTCCACTTCAGAAAAATCATAAAAATAGATATAAAATATAAATGTGTAAAAAGAAGGTGGTGGTGGGAGAAAGCAAAGGGGACACAGGGTGATAGGGAATGACACATAGAATGGTAGGACATATAATGACATAGCTTTTCATATACACAATTAGAGACTGCACAACACATAAAATAAAGCGATAGGGACAATAGACGCATACACTGGAGGGGAGACACATATAGACTGGGGTAATAGATGCATACACATATATAGACTGGGGTACTAGAGACATACACTGGGATAAACATACACAGAGGCATTAGAGATATACTTGGGTTGGTGATATAGACAGAGATATTAGAGACCTTTGCATTAAGGGCTGCATTTCTCTCATATTTTCAACCCCCTTTGTCTTATTTTTTCTTCTCTCTACTATTCCTCCTCCATGGTGCACTGTCTATATGGATGCTGGCAGCTGTAGACAGTGACACAGAAACAGTACCTGGCCTTATATTCTGCAGCGGTAGAACAGGCACAGTGTCAGTGTTTGTAGATGTTTGTCTGCTATCTAAAAGGCTGTAATAATAACCAATTGTAAGACACTCGACGACACTCTGATTGCTGTAGAGGGCAGTGTCTGAAGATTACCATTGGCTATTGGGCAGGTTGTTAGTAACCACTTGACAGAAAGATGATAGCAATAGGGGGCAGTGCCCGGAGATTGCTATTGGCTATCTGAAGAATGGTCCATGACGGCACCCACCCCTGTTGCCAGAGATTGGTCAGTTTGCTCCAGCCCTGCATAACACACAACATTGCTTTAATTCTAAACAGGTTCTCTGTGCAAAAGGTTAACCCCCTATTTAGATAATGTAGACTGCTAAGTTGCCTACCCCAGTCTTGCAAGTAATCAGTTTGACAAGATTCTTATAGCTGACACTACACTGTAATTCAGAGCTGGGCTCTTTATCGTAAGTGCTAATAAACAAGAAAATAAAATCTGTATCTTACAATGAATAATTAAATGTACATAAAAGATGATGACTGTATTTTACAACTAATAGGTCAATTTACATAGGATGCCTGTATCTTACATTTAATAATTCAAAGTACATAAGAAGAGTTTGTCACTGTGCACCATAGACCTCACTACATAACATAAATATTGGTAAGTGTATTGGCATTTAGCCAGTAGGTTTACAGCAACAATACAAATTCTGGCATCCCATACAAAGCATCAATAAAAAGAAAAACATGACTGAAAGTGTGCATTGTGAAAAGACTAAGCATTAACTATATGGCATGTTTCACTTACCTATTTGCGGTGATGGCTCAATACAAATCTCTGAAAGTGATCTGTTTAAAAATGTGAATTTAAACTTCCATTAGTGTAAAAAAACAAAATCACAAATATGCAACATTATTATATATTCAATAAAGAGAAAACAGAAAATGAATGCAATATAAGGGTATATATTTAAATCTCTTATAACTGTAAACAAACATTAACCCTCTCATATACAAGATCCATTCTCTAACCGATGGAAATGTGATGCTTGAATGAATTGATACTACCATAACATGTGGATAAAAGATTTTAACATACTTACTGTAATTGGTTTATTATCACCATATGAATGTTGTCCCGAGCTTTCAGAATTTTTTCTAACCGATTGATGTCATAAGTATTTGGATTCCTGAAAGGTATGTCATTTGGCAGGCCAGTTATTTCGATAGAGTCAGGATTATCCCTGATTAACTTGTATGGTACCAACACTGGGCGACCCAAACCAAGCGCCTCACCTGCACCAAATAGAGCCTATTGTGAATGTTCAGTATTTACAATTTGGACAAAGACAAATCATTTAACAAAAGCTTTAAAATAACATTTCAAGCCTGTAGTGAAGAACGTTACAAAAGCATGCATAGCAGTAAAAGCCATTTGCCAAAATAAAAACATATGATTTGTTACAACTGTTATTTATGAATGCAATCAGACTAACCATATTTTTCATTAAAGAGCTCTTTAACTTGTTCCCGGAGAATTACTTTTTCACCTAACCTGTTGGCATCTTCATCATCTAAAAGAATAAAAGAACATATACAGGTTTTGCAAACTTGATATTGACAAATTTTGGCAAACCCTTTCCATCTTTAACAGTACCTTAAAGCACTATTTTAGCAGCTTCTATTGTTACATTTGTTTCAAATATATTTATGTCATTCTGGAGATATGGGCCGTATTCACAGATGCCTGTGTATAAAGTACGCATGGCAACACCCAATGACACTCCATCCCCTTACACGGACAGCATCTGACTTGCCTTTCTCGTTGCATGGGATATTAAGCCCCAAGCGAATGATTTTGTTTTACTTAGCAATAAACTGTATTTGTCACATTCTTGACCATTCCCCCAGTCTACTTAGATCATTAATCACTTTGTTTACCCCTCCCAGTGTGTCTACTATATGTGCCATCTGCAGAAAGGCAATGTTTCTAATAGAAATATTAAATAACACGTTTCCAAGTAGAGATCCCTAGAGCACTTTAATGGTAACCTTTTCCACCAAAAGAATGGATTACTTGTACTACAACCCTCTGTCCATCTTGCAACCAAGATCTTATCCACACAAACATCTTTGAATGGCATCCCAATTTTCTCATTTATTTAACAGTATAAAAATGTCTTGCTAAAGTTTAGATAAGCTATATCTACAGTTATGACTTCATCTGCTACTTTAGTCATCCAGTCAAAAAAGTCATGTGACATGATCTTCCTCCAGTGAATCTATGTTGCTTGGTTTTCTGTAAGTTGTTAGATGTAAAATATTCTACCATTTCTTTCTTACAATTTCAGTACTACTGATGTAAGGCTCACTGGTCTATAATTGCCAGACTTTTCCTTTTTGCAGAAGGACTAAATTTGCTCTATTCCAGTCTACTAGGGACTTGTTGAATAATTCTGTAAATGGTTTCACCAGCATCCCTTTAAGCTTTTTTGGTTTCCTCGGAAGCTATCTTATATTTATATAACAACACGAGTACACTGTTATAACCACTGTAGCTCAATAAAATAGATGTTTGCATAATAAAGTTTGCTTTTATGCATTTCCTAAAAAATACAATGCATATACAATATATTCTTATCACAACATAAAACTAAATGAAATAAATAATTTACCTGGTCGTGGAATGAGCCCCTGAAATGGCCTAAAACATAAACAAAAGAAACACTAATTCAAATAGGTTTGGTATTTATACCCACTTCACTAATTGTGTAAAACTTAAAAAAAAAAATATTTTCAGATGTCTACAACACTGAGGAACGATATATTGGAATACAACAGAATACTATCCCCTTAAACAAAAACAGAAATCTGAATTGCCTTTGTGAAATATGTACAATGAATATAATGTTAGATGTAAACAACCTGACAACCTGAGCAGCTTGATTACTAAATGCTTGTTGTTGTTTTTTGCAAAGAAAAGAAAGAAAAGAGAATTAACTATTGAAGCTCCAGCAATATACCTTGTAACCGTGAATCTGATTTTATCTGCCACTGCTAATATTCTTTCTAGATTCTGTGATCCAAAGGTACAAGGCTTCCGGAATGGGATACCAGGAGGCAGACCTTCTATTATTACAGAGCCAGGATTACTCTTGATACGCTTGTAAGGTACTTGTACTGGGTATTTGATCCCAAGGGCTTCACCTGGAACAAAATACAGACAGCATTTTTGTGTAACTGCTAAATGAAGTACACTGCAAAAAAAACTTTGATGCTGAACAGTGTAAAACCTAAGTACACCAAAGAGGAATTTACGACTGATGCACAGCCTCCATAGTTACCTAAGTAATAAACAATGGAAATGGTATCCAATACAATAATCAAAACCACTAACAAGACAAAGTTAGAAAAAAACTGTAACTCTCAGACTAGTTTATTTAGAATTTGAATCAGATCTTTTAAACCATACATTTTTAGAGTATTGTGATTTCTTAAGCTGCAAACACACGGGTTAAGCTGGGTACACACTGGCGAGTTTATCTGACGGTTATCGTGGTGATCATATGATAAGCATTAGATAGCTATGACATCTTACCACTGTGTACTGTCCCACTATGCTGCAGAATCATTAGAAACTGCCTTGTATTGTGTGAATTTTGGGAGCACCTCATTTTTCCAATCAGCAGGTCCTGTTATCTCCCAAAAAATGTAAGTGTTTACTGACACAATCTTCACTGCAACAATTTCCATTCATATTTCTGCATAGTGGGCGATCATTCTATTGCAACAAAGGTTTATTTGAATAGTTTGTAAAATGATCCACATAAAACTAGAGAGCTGTGTGTGTGTGGGGGGCATCGTTAAGCAGGTCAGGACATTAAATTATTACTGCTGTTTGACAAGATGTCGGTTTGTGAGATAAAACTGTCAGTTTGTACTCAGCATAAGATTAGCTACTAACATACATATACATAATCCCCATCTGAAAGCATTCAGCACTCTAGCCATGAGGCACTTTCCTACAGGGGACCATTCGCACATATAGATGATGATTACACACAAAGTGAAGCACCTCTGATCATGTTGTCAGTGGCCCCCAGATCCTTTTGCTTTTGATGTCAGATATAATTGTTATAGTTGATAAATTATTAAATATAGGTTTGCCTTTCTTTGTCTGAATGCATTGTTTGAATGGTTACTTATGTGAATAGGAATTATTGCAAGTCATCTACCAGTGCCCTACCATATGCCACTGGGATCAGCAATCTTGTCAGGTCCATAGATTTTGAAAGTTGATATTTGCAGTCAGTTAGCTAAGAGCCATCATTTTCCTGACAAAATTGCACTGTGTATGGACACCAATAATATTATCTGTACAATGTGCCCAAGTTTCTGTTGGGGGGGTAATAATCATTATTCATGTTTATCTATTCTGTGACATACGCTTCTTGAACTTCTCACCATATTTTTTGTTGAACAGGTCTTGCACTTGTTCTCGGAGTGTATTGGCAATATCGATTCGTGAGAGTCTGGCGTCATAGTTCTCTAAAAGGAAACAGTGATTGTGTTCATTTGTGGTTAGATAAGAATAAATTAAAAGAAAATTTGCAACACATACTCAAGAACACACAAGCTGACCCAGCAACTGGAACACATACACAAGAACACACAAGCTGACCCAGCAACTGGAACACATACACAAGAACACACAAGCTGACCCAGCAACTGGAACACAGCAACTACTATAATGATAATTTCTAGTCTCAAACAGGCCTGTATTTGTGGTTTAAAGAAGACTGCTATATGCCAGATTGTGTTACTGTAACATTGGGCCACATCCAGAATTTTTTATGTGATCGCATCCCACAGATCAAATTTATCCACAATTCTATACAAACATCAAAGCAATTGCATTGTAATTACACCCACTGGCATGGACAACTTATGTTTCCTATACAAGTATACAGAAATTCCCAGACAGGAGAGAGAGGGAATGTCTATACTGTAGGAAGAAACACCCATTCAGCCCCTCTGTTGGAAGTGTCATTCTTCTCAAGTCTGTATAGGTTAGAATGCATTCTGATTAGTTAGAATGGATTTACATACATACAAAGGCTGCCACAATCCAACCAAAACGCTCTGGGGTTCAGGAAAATTTCTAAGCTTGGCTCTGGACATTTCCTATAAGGGAATGTCACTGTGTGTGTTTAATTTAATATCTTCTTTTATAGAATTGATAACCCAAATATCTTTAATAACCGTTTAACAGTAGATAAACTACATTTAAATATTTAGTGGTAATAGGCTTGATTCAGAACTACGCCAGCGGGCGTAATTACGCCTGCCGTAAGCGTAATATTGGCTGTAAATTCAAACCGTTCATGCGCCCAGTAACTACTTCCTGTCGTAACTTGGTGTTGGTTGTAAATAGGTCGTCCGTAACATTTGCATAATTAAGAACGAATGGGCGTGCTTATATTTCAGAAGCCGTAATTACGCTGCAGTTACGGAATGTAGGCGGGGGGGGGGAGCATGTAAAGCATACAGTATGGGCTTGCTTAGGCAGTTAAGACTGCATATACACAATCTATGTATCGAAACGATACGCAGATTACATACACTAGCTACTACGCATGCGCAGTAGCTATTGTTCATTGAATTACGGCCGTCTATGGAAGACGGACATAGTTCTGGATCTACCCCAATGTCCCTAACCATGCAATGTTTCCACCTGTGTGCTACGCTGTAATTTTTTATGATAGCTTGGTATTGGTTTTACATTTCTCCCATTTCTCATGTTCTCCTGTGCATATATCTACAACAATGCTGCGCTGGAATGTGCAGCTTTTTCAAGCAGTTAAGTAGGTGAGGTGGTTCTCAACTTGTCAGCCAATATGCATTCACTTCAGTTGGTCTTTTTTTCAAATATCAGTTGACTTGTGTTCATGCAATAGATTTCACCTTCTTTACTCAGCAAATTATCCTGTGTTCATTCATCGTTGGGGCTTGACGAAACATTGTGTGGTTAGAATTTAAAAATATTCTAATTACATTTAAAAAAAAAAACTAAACCCATCTACATTCCAAAATAGTAAAGCTCTTAGAATCTAAATAATAAAATAATCACATCACTGTAGCATACTTTAGTGTACCTAATCCAGGCAGATTTCCATGTGTATTATATATTATATATAACTATTATATATCATATCATGGCCACCATTAGCACAAATTATATCAAATACATACAAATACACTTGGAAATGATTTACAATTATATCAAATATTAAAACCTCTGTATCCACCTTTAATTGTACTTAATCACTATTTAAATACTATCAAATTAATTTGCATTAGGTTTCCCAAGCATCAGATTCAGAGGGATCCACAATCGTATGGTCGCGATTTGATTTCCACATTATTGTTTCTGCGCATTAGCAAAAAGGTGTTGGTGTTAATTCTATGGATTAATTCTGTTCTAAGTGGGTAGCACAGCAAGCAATGAACAGCTATGTGACCTCAATCAGAACGCACAGAAAAAACAGATCTCTGGATCTGGCCCAATTTGATTACATTCATTTAGGACAATTTTTTGTATGATTTTTTGTTTTAGAACTTTACCTTGAAAGCTAGTTCTCTGGTTCGTTTCATCCAGTATGGAATCATGACAATCTTTATTACTGAGTTCTGTAAATAATGAAGGATACTGCATATATCTTAAAGCACAAAATAACAAGACCTTTCAGGTTTCTGAAAACTAACATGGTTGCTCTGTATCACTTTATCTTCTAGACAAAACATTATTTTTAAATCAAAAAAAATTATTATATGAAGGTAATTTGAGACATAGGGCCGTATTCACAGATATTTCACGTGGAGTTGCGTGCGTATTTTTAGGTACATTTTAACTGCGCATGCGTAGTAACTTTTTTTTACGTTAGTTACGTAGAATATACACATGTATGTGCTTTAGGCAGGGACATTTGAATCATACTTGGGGACATACGTATGGAGGGGTGGGGTTGAAATACGTACCTGAAAAGTTATGTGAAAGAGGGTGGGGGGAGGCATTTAAATGAGCCTTTGAGGACGCGGTTACATAGAATGGCACATACGGAATACAAATACGCACGTAAGTACACACGTAAAGTTAGAGGCGCTCTATGGAGGTGTAAGTCTACAATTGTACGGCCGTGAGAGGGGATTGTCCTGGGTGTTGGTGGTTGAAGGCTTGCTACGAGCGTGCTGATAATTGCGTACTTTTAAAACACGGATCTGTGAATACGGCCCATATTGCATACAACTGATGAATACACAATGCTTATCTCTGACAAAAGGCAGCTATAATAATTAATGTCATTTTAAACTCACTCTCTTCCACTTTATTAATATTTTTTCTTCTCTCGTATATTTTAGTTCAAAACCAAAAGGACCTAATCACAAACTACTATAAGCTAATGGAATCATTCTAATACTAGTACTAATTATTACTAAAAGAATATGCAAAGAGGGTGGACCGGATTCACAACAAGTTTTTTTTTTACTTAGGTACGCATTAGCTCTGCACGTAAGTAAAAAAAGTAAGAAATAGGCATGTAAGTAAAAAAAAGTAAGAAATAGGCACGTAAATAAACAAAAAGTAAGAAATAGGCACGTAAGTAAAAAAAGTAAGAAATAGGCACATAAGTAAAAAAAAAAGGAAGAAATAGACAAATCTTCCCTAACCCTGTTGGTTAGTACAGCTGGGTCTCCTGCCGACCGAAGCGGTCATTTACCGACCCCTGCCGACTCCTGCGGCTTCAGCCTCTCCTGGGCCCTCCGGAACACTGCATCGGCGCTCCGACATCCTCCCCAGTGGCTCACAAGTCCCCAGCGGGGCCTCGCGATCCGGAACTTGCGGCAGCTGACAGGGGGGGAGGCCTCACCTCTTTGTACTGCTGGCTGCGACCCTTAGCTCTGCTGCGTGGAAGCTGCTGTCCATCCCGCCGCCATTTTGAAGTTCCAGACGCTGCTGTCCTGCACCTGGGACCTGGGAGAGCAACAGTGCTGCCCGAGGGTCTAAACCTGAGACCCCTGGAGCCACATACACAGAGGTAATCCCCTGTTCCTGATTCTGTGAACTGGAATTTCAGCAGGCGGTTTGCTGCCCTATAATAC